>CABFPE010000475.1:531663-549993 GCA_900660155.1 Hofstenia miamia
AAAGTCTAATTGATTCAATAAATAGTTTATATGAAATCTTGGAAAACAATGGCTACTCACACAAAATTATTAAAAAGTACATAGATAAAGCAATTAGTTCAACACCAGCTCACAATGAAGAACAGAAAGTAAGAGACGTACTGAAACCTATTTATTGGAAACTACCATACATCGATTCAAACATTAAAAAACTTAAATCAAGTGTTTCGACCATTAACAAAACACTTAAAAAATCAATGATAATCCAATATTGTACTCTTTAAAGACTCAAGATATTTTCCAGAACAAAGATACCATCCAAAAATGTCTAGTTTCTTCCATTGTATATAAATATGATTGTGAAGAATGCAAATATTCTTACATCGGAGAAACTAAGAGACATTTTATAACAAGAATTAATGAACACCTTTCGGGACACCTAAGATCAGAAATTTATACACATTTACATCAACCAAGACCAGAAAATTTAATATAATCATGAAAACCTCAAATACTAAAATCGCATATAAGCAATATTTATTAACCATGCTGAAAAATCTAAATTATTAAACAGACAGAAAACTACTAGTTCTTTTTTACATTTATTTTAGAGCATGCATTAGATATTTTTANTTAAGTGTAGTTGATTGTAAATTTATAAATTCCCACAAAATTTGTGTATCTGATGATGATTTAGTAAATCGCAACCGGTTAAATATGAAGCTCAGCACTATTGTTTCTATATTATATATATATATATAGAATATAGAAAAATATATATAAAAATAGAATTTTGTATTATCCCCTAAGTTAATGTTGGAATGTAGTGAATACCATTGTCTGGCATTTAATAAGTATATTATAGAAGGTCCTATTGTATTGCTTTTAACATGTTTTCTTTTTCTGCGACCTGCTAATCTCCAGCGGAATTTGAAAGTGTTTAAATAGCATAATGAAATTGTAAAATTAAAGGCCACAGTAGTAGAATGATTTCTTTCCATATTTTGCTTAGAAATCATTTAATAAATATTTTACATCTTGCTGTACAAAGGTTAACGGATTATTGCGTCTTCAAAGCATACATAAATTATTCAAAGTATTTAAATTAAGGTTGCCACAATTAATAATCAGCTTCGTGCTAATCGGTTGCAAGTTGGTAATGGATTAATTTCTCTCCGTGTACCTATCAGTAAATTAATCAAAATATTATAAGATATAATAGTAAAAAAGCAGAAACATTGGGCTAGAATTATACACTAGCTGCTTGAGTAGTTCCTACTTGAAGCATGCTAGCAAGAAAGATTTTTCTAATACCTGCTTTAGAAATTACCTTAGGTACTATACAAATATACATCTTTACATGAATGGGCTACACTTAAGTTATAAGAGAACCTTATAAATTTAATGTATTCCAAAATATAACAAAACAATGAAATTTTCAATTGCACAATCTATAATAACGAATTCTATTCTTCATTAGCGACCGAATCTTCCATTTTAGTTGATCCCTAAAATGTACACTGTTATCATAGGGCAATTTGGAAAAATAGATAATATTCATGCACAATGTAGATTTCGAGACATCTAATCTGTCTGCTATATAACTAACTAACCGATTGTTCTGTAGCTACATTATTGCATGAATACTTATTCAGTAAAATAAAAAATATTCAATCTTTTGCTGTAAATGCTTTTTCTTTTGTACTACTGTTAGACATTGTACATATGAACTAATTTATTTTGGAATTTAAAAGTTAATGTTTAACTATACATTTTACCCGAAATTGGGTTAGAAAACTGCTAAATCTCAAGAACTTCCACTAAATAACTCATCAATTTGGTGAAGGCAACCATGCTTTATTTGATATATTACTATACTCATTCTTTTAACATCCGTACCAAAATATTAAATTTTCATGTTACTTCAAGAAAAAATTGAAAAAAAAATCGATTTTCAAGTGAACCAAATTATTATGCAGATCTATACGCAGTAGTGTATAACACGCATAACGTTGAACATGGGCAAGAAGAAGGATCTCAACAGTAACGAGAAGGCATCCATTGTTAGATATCTGGGTGATGGACGGTCTAAACTAGAAATTTCTCGTCTTTTAGGCCAGGACCATAGAACAATTAAGGCATTCATTGCAAGTGAGGAAAAATCGAAAAAAAAAGTGTTGAGGATGCCCCAAAGAAGCTAACAAATCGCGACATCTCTGTTTGAAGAGTGAAACGTCCAAACAGCCGCTAAGCTCAAGTTCAAGTATCTTTTCTGCGGTCCGACTTGGTGATACTCCAAAGACATCTCGTAATCGCATCCTGAAGACGTTTGGAAAAGTGAAAAAAGCCTAAGAAATAATACCACCATTAAATCCACAACACAAGGACAGACGACTTACTTGGTGTAAAAAATATATGAAAATTGATTTTGGAACAGTTATATGTACTGATGAGATGCGTGCCACACTTGATGTTCCTGACTGATGGGCAAGAGGCTGGATTGCAAATGGTTTTGATGCTCCATACAGTTCAGACGTCAACAAGGTCATGGTGGAGTCATGATCTAGGCCGGGATTGTCAAAAATGAACTCATTGGATTATTTAGAGTTGCTGAAGGTGTTAAAATTAACTCCATCAACTACTGCCAATTTTTGATAAACGCTTCACAGATTGGCTTAAGAAAAAACATGCATCTCAGCACAAGAAGATGATCTTTATGGATGATAACGCACCTAGTCATGCATCTAAGTTCACCGCGGATTGGCTTGCGTCAAAAGCATACAGAAAAGGTCAAGTTATGGAGTGGCCAACTTCCTCTCCGGACTTAAACTGCATATAGAACTTGTGCTCCATCGTGAAAAGACAGGTTTATTCAAATGGTCCACAGTAAACATCCAAGGATAAACTATGGGAAGCTTTGAAGTCTATTACAGCTGCAGAAATAAAAAATTTGACGTCATCAATGGATGATAGACTCACCGCTCTGGTACAGAAGAAAGGTGACTACATCTCAAAGTAAATACTGATCAATGAACACATTTCGGACTTTTTGTATTGTGATTAACATTACTGGTCACCATACTTTAAGACGTCTTATAGCACGCAATAAATGTTTATCATTGAATAACAGGAATTGTATAATAATTTGGTTGACTTGAAAATCGATTTTTTCCAACTTTTTTCAAGTAAGATGAAAATTCAATATTTCGGTACGGATGTTAAAAGAATGAGTGTAGTAATGTATCAAATAAAGCATGGTTGCCTTCAACGAATAGTCTTTGAAAAAATGGAAAAATGGCTTGCATAATAATTTGGTTCCCAGTGTTTTAATGAAATATGTGCTAATAAAATTGCGTATACTGCATAGCAAATTACAAGAGATAATTTCTTGAAAAGGCAACATTAATAGTGTTATTGCTAATTTTGTGAAACATCTAATAGTACAAAATTAAGAAGAGGGATAACAACTGTAATATAAAAAATGTAAAGAGTTTAAATGAATGAAGAAAGAATCATGCGATGGCGAACAAACCCTAATATTGACTATCATCGCCTTCTTCTTCATTTTGGTACAGAGAACCTTCTGAAGTGTTTAGTAGACGAAGATTATCTGGCTATATAGCAAAACATCAATAAAATAAAAAACTGTTTATACATTATTGTGCAAAATGCATTGTTTCCATTGTTTACTTTTAAAAACATTAAACAAAAGGGAAAACTGGAATTTTGGTTAAGCATATTTTAGTAAAAAATGCGGAATGTGTTCAAAAATGGTGATGCTGAATTGCACTATGTCTCCTAGAATAATTTTTTCCACAAAAACCGAAAGGTAACGTGGAATTGTATGCACAGCATATTAAAATACATGTAATGGAGCATCGATCCAAGGGAGGAGGGACATGTCCGCATTTTCTTAAGTGAACAGGCAAATTAGGTAATTATCACCCACTCTTTGATCTTAGCAAAATAAAGGCAACCTCATCGTTGTCATGTCCCTCACACGCTTCCATATAAATTCACAACCTTGATTAAAATTATAATAGTAGATTAATAGTATTTCAAAAAGAATTATGAAAAATGTACAGTTGCACTTCTCTTCAATTTGCTATTAAAATTATATTTGCCATTAACTGTTAACTACATTATAATAAGAACTAAAATTTAAAATAGATTTTGAAAATTACATGGATTCAGGATTATCCGAGAACTTTGGAATATATGGATTAATCGCTGAGTTTTTCATTACATTTATCATTAAAATCTTACATCATCTGTTTGATTTTCCAAGCGCCTTTGTTCATATATTTCTTCAGCTTCTTGTCTTTCGTCATCCGTGTATTCATCTTTGTCAAGCCGGTCGATTCGTCGTAACGTAATCAATACTTCAATGCGATAATCATCTTCATCGCTGATGGGGCAGTCTAATAAATGACAATATAATAATTTTAATATCGCACTCTATTGAGAACTGCATCCATTTTTTGCACCTTTAAAATTTGAAATGATACAATAATAAAAAATGCCGAGAAACTATTGATACAACTTCAGCCTGATATTTCCATTAGTAGACATCAAGGTCACATTAAAAATTGAGTGGGCTTTCAGTGAATTCAAATAATGGAGCCCTCGATATTGTGATCACACATATTACTTTGATTAAGAAAAATTGAAAAAGAACGCATATATGTGAGTGTGAGGGCAATGGCATGGATCTCTACTATAACGTAGAAGAAATGAGATTGGATAGATAGATATTTTGTGCATGAATCCACAATTCACCGAATTTTAAGAAAATATGGGCTATATGGTCGCTAAAAAGGGGAATTATTTAATTAGTCCGAACTATTATGTACAAGGCTGTAAATATATATATATATATATATATATATATATATAGTAGAAATTCATGGCAATGGGTATATGTAATTTTTCTAGCCTAACATGCGTGAAAAAGCAAGAAGGTCGGAAACAAATATAGATAAAATTATATATTATATATAATCAATATGAAGTAGTTACGCATAACATATATGCAAAGCACGTTTCACGTGGCAGTTATTAAGAATAACATACATACCAGACATCACTAGAGCTTTGAGCATAGGAAGAACACGCAATTTCGTTACTTCTTTTTTATTTTGGATTAAATTCCCTCTAAAAATGAAAACATAACATTGCGCAAGATAATTAGACAACCAATTACCGCACATTGATATACTGCAATGACTTTAAGTTCGCGGTGAATCCCTCAAAGTTATCGAGCTGGTTTTCTCTGAGATGTAGAAGGTGTAAGTTAGTTAACTGTTCCAAATCTTTCAGGGAATTAATTTGATTTTGGGCCTAATAATAATTTAGGACATGTAGTGCTGAAAAGTTCCTTACCAAGTACAAGTTTTTCAAGGTTGGTAAGATGATTCCTTCAGTTGACGTTAATTTGTTATTTCTAAGTTCAAGAGTGTGTAACATAGAAAGTTTCGAAGGGTCAAGCGTTACACGAGTTATTTGATTATCTAAATATTTTCAGTTATGCTTAAGATTTAAAAAGATGTGTAACATAAAAATAACTCTCATACCAAAAGGAAGATGTAAACGCGGATTTTATTGTGACAAAATCAAATGCCAATTATCCAGTGGCACAGTGGGAAAAATTCGCAGAATTTCTTGGTGTAAGCATAGTAATATGAATATAGTAACACTGCATATTTGACTTAATTTCACATCAAATATTATTAAAAAAGGCGTATGATTTCAGTACAGACAAAAAGAACTTTGTTACTAAATCAGGAAACCTTACTACCTACTAAAGCTTTGCAAGACCTTTAAAAGTTGTTATCTTATCTAAAAGTTGTTGCTTTGGTTAAAAATGGTTTGTAAAAATATCAATTTATTGTTTCAATTATTATATATAAATAAATATAATATATGACATTAATGATAAGTTAACAATTTTCATGAAATTCAATATAAATTTCGTTTAGGCAGCAATATATTTATTGATTAAAATTCATAATGACCATAAATATTTCTTCTGCCATACCATAATCGACTCCTCACGGGTTACTAGAAATACAACATTTACTATATTTCTAGTTATCCATGGTAAAAAGCATATACAGTAAATACAGAAAGCTAGCCTATCAAATATAGTCTGCACTATGTAGATTAATATAAATTGTGATGCAAAAGATCACTTGAAATTCTTTTTCTATCTGGAAATTTATCAGTTCATATCTCAATCCCCATTAATATTTTCTGCATCCAAATCTGCTTGCGACTACAAAGTAATACAGCAATTTTAAATAGAGAAATTTACATTTATGTATTCAAGTATATATGTTATAGAAATGTGATAGTTTCAATGAAATTTTATGCATACGTGAAAGATTAAGCGACTCCAAAAGAGGATGCTCAATACCATCAGTGTTACTAATTTTGTTAAATGCAAAACTAGCCGTTTGAAGATAAGGTAATTCATCCAGCTGTGCAGATGCCAAGAGATTTTTTTCAGCTTTCAGTGTAAGCAAATGGTGCAGATTGTTCAAAGCACTAATGTTCTTTATAGAGTTGCTTGACACGTCAACATATCTCAAATGTATGAAAGTACTGAGCATAGATATATCAGTAAGTTCACTATAATAAAAATTAAGATCGTATTAAGTGAAATAAAATACCGTTCTTTTACGTCCAATCTGACATATGCATGCGCAAGTCCATTTCCAATTTTACATAACAGTGAAATGCATTCGTTAACAATTTCCTGGGTAAGCGGTGCTTCAGGAATTTTCTAAGATAAAATTAATAACGATAATAATCATCGACAAAATTTCTATAAATATCGAATTCGTATGATCTTAGATAATGTACACATACACACACACACATCCCCAACAAGCACACACCACACAATTATATATGTATATTGTAGAATCATCAACCAGGCCGAGATGTGCATTAATCCAGAAATATTTAGAGATTGTAACCTACAGTGTTTTCCAAGCGAGGTCTATCTGTTTGAACTTTCGTTGTCTCATGTACACTGTATATCTTAATCTATACCAAACTATATTTAGCATCCGTACGATATAAGAGTAACAGGTAACAGCCAATATTTAGGTAACTATATGAGAGAGACTCCAGTTCGTGATGGGCCCACTGCCCGAAGCGGTATCTGATCACCAAGAAGCCATCCGCCAAGCCGTAGCAGAATGAAGTTCCATCAACTCAGCTCATTCTCAAAGAATAATTTTATTATGTGTACCCTAACTAAGTGATAATAAAGGAAGAACACAATTCGACTTATTATCTCATTCTCAATGATGGGTAATTACGCAAACATACAATGGCACTAGCTGCTGGTGAGAAAAACTAATTAATAAATAAAACAGCTTCCTACCCTACATAATTAAAATCAATAACGATAGACACACCAGCTGCCACGAGATAAAAAGAGTTAAAAACTATTTACAATTAAATGCAGCTTCCTAACCTACGATAAAAATAGATATAAGTACAAACTGTACTACTACAATATATACAAAGCCATTATCGGTCTCGTTATGGGTCTCCTACTGTTAATAATTTAGATCTAAAACAAATTAGTAAATAACTAACAGTCCTACGGTTGGCTATCTAGCCTTATTGCGGTTTTGTTACTAAATGTAGTTACGCAAAGAATCGATAGCCAGCTAGGCACAAAGTAAAAACTCTTAAACCTATTCGTAACTTAAATGCATTTTTTCGATGAGGCAACAACTATCTAATTCCCCTCGCAAAAGCCTATAGATCTTTCCAAGCATGAAATGCCTAGCTGCGCATTTTAAATAAATAATCAAACCGAAATCAAAGATAAGTAAAATTCCAAAGAATATAATCCATCAACTGTTCACACTGCGACATAACTATTTATACAGACTTCTAATAACATGTTTGCACTATGTTAACAGTCGAACAAAACACCTGTCTTTTGTCGTAATTTGTCTTCCCACGCCCAGTGTATTGACCTCAAATTAACGGGAAGCGTATTATACTTGGCTTCTTGCAAGATATGTTTTTTTGCAAATATTTGTCCACACGATCAATGCATGAAAAGCCATTAATAGCATTCGTTCTAAACATCAAATTTCTTTTCCTTTCTTTATTTCTCTATTTAACTGTTAAATTTGTAATTTTAGAAGGATTATGCTACACGCCCTCCTCAGCTTTGGTTAATTTTTTAGGACAGCTTTCTCTCTTCATTTATTTTTCGCAAACTTGGCTTTTATTGTTTCCATTTTTCTGCATTTTTTTAGTTGACCGTTAGTACTCCATGGTTGCTCCTCGATTTTGCATAATTTATTTTCAGATGTCACACCTTATACATAGTTTTGTTTTGCATCCTCGAATAAATACAGTTTTGTTAAGGCACATCCCAAGTTTATTGGCTAACATGACCATTGTTATCTTGCACATCGTATATTTTTCTGTGATGATTCTCAGAATATTTTTCTGTGCTGTTTACATCGGTTTTTTAGATCTCTTTCTTATCCTATGATTATGTTTTGTACATCTGCCAGCGTTAAGTTGTCTCAGAATTCCATGTCACAGTGCCTCTGAAATATGTTGGCTCTAACAGTTCGTTCATCCTTTGTGGATAATTGATAATTGTGTTGACCATTGGGCGGTTGTCTTTGTCTAAGACTATTGGTAAATTTATTTATTCTGTTCTCATTTGTCTCCTAATCAAACTGCCGTGTATCTGGGGATAGTTTTTCGTACGTTTTGTGAATCATTTTTATCTTTGCGATGAAATAGGGGTGTAATTTTTTCTCCATCTATCGTTGACATCCTTTTGTTACGTTCTGTGAAGTGCATGGTGCTCTCTGACATCATTTTCGTGCTTTCTGAGGGGGCATGCAGCACATCATGAGTGAGCATTATAGGCATTCTTGCACTGGTGCTCGGTCCGTAATCTATTTCCGAACCACTGCTAATGGATTCCAGTTGGTCCCCTTATAGTCAGTTCCCTTCCAGACATTCCATTAGCATTTGACCAGCTGCGGATTATGTAGTACCATCAGTCTTTAGTTGCTTTCGTATTACTACAGTTCTTCCACCGCTTACACCTTCCCCTGGATACTCGTTCCTTCACTTGCCCTTTAGTTGGCGGTGTGGAGTATTTGAAGGAAAGTTGGGACTTCGACTTCGAGTACTTTTTGTCGGCTTGCCCTTTAGTTGGCGGTGCGGACTATCCGTATGTTAGTGCTGTCGCTGTTTGTCACTCTGCCCTTTAGTTGGCGTTCAGGACTACTAAGCGTTTGATCTTCTTCGCTACCGTTGGTCGCCATGCCCTTTTTTGGCGGTGACGACTACTAGGTATTTCTTTAGGTTCATCTCTCCGACTAACGTTCTCTTGGTCCTTCTCTGCTCAGTGTGTTCGTCTCACTCTCTTACGTGGGTTGAATTGGCATTGCATCTGATCGTACGCTCGTTTGGGTGATTGTCTCTTCATCTTCGAATTTCCTAAACTGAGATATTAGGTTTAAATCCCATGTTTCAGGGTTATAATTTATATTATCTTTTGCTGCCCTTTGTAATTCGTCATCTTGTATATCATGTTGGAATTCCTCCTCAAATTCATCTTCTGGGAGACTATCCAGTTCATCCATTTCATATCTATTTTCTCCTTCATTGCGTATTAATTTGAATTCTGCATTCTCATCTAGAGTTGCTCCTTCAATATCCGCAATCACTCATTACTATCTAGTACTTTTTTAATCGTATGTGGCCCTGACCATACAGTTTTTAATTTTCGTACTTGGTTAATTTCATTCATTTTCATAGGTGTAAATGCGTAGACTTTATCGCCTACTTTGTGCGTGTGTCCATATATTTTTTATTATAATTGCGCTCTTGTTGCTGATTTCTTTATGTTATGACACATTGTTTCATGAATTGCTGTTATCTGTTGTTTGAGTTGTTTTATGAATTGGCTGTTTAACTTTTGCGAATAATTCGAAAACTGCATCGATAACGGTGTTGCCGCCTCTCTCCCATACATCGCTTTGAATAGGGTTACTTTAGTCGTTGAATGCACTGAAGTATTATAAAAGTATTCGACTATTTGTATAACTTCTCTCCATTTATTTCCTCCTATCCTGGATGTGGTTACTCTCATTAATGATATGCCGTCGTCTGTTGACTTCCAATTTCAAGTAACTTGGTGAGTTCCTGAAACAATGCACTCTCAAATTGAGGTCCCTTATCCGTGATTATTGTTTCCATTGGACCTATTTTTAATATCCATTCCTTTAATATAATATTTGCTGTTTCCTTGACTGTTGTGTTTTTCATGGGAATCATCACTAGTAGATGTTGATAACCCTCGTCTCTCGACAACATTTCTAGATTGATGTGTACTATTTGGTCTCGTTGATATTATTTTCTCTAGTGGCGCTCTTTGTACTGGGAAATGTTGTGTATTATTCAACAGACATGTAGTGCATTTATTTATTACGTCCTCCTTTACTTTTCTTACTCCTATCGTAATGTATTTCGAGTTGAATGTCATCTCAGTTTGTATAATTCCTAAGTGTCCCCTCTCGTGGATTCTTCTTATCATGTCTCTTTTGTAGTATTCGGGTATTGCTATCCGATTAGTTTTCCCTGTAACATATAATAGTTCCTTATCATTTGTTTTCCATGTGTATCGATCAAAATAGCTCTTCGCGGTTTTTGACATCTTCTCGGTTATCTAATTTTTCTCTTATTTCTTTTAATATCAGATCTTCCCGTTGTCTTTCTATTATCTCTTTTTCAGCTATTTCTTCTTTTATCATAATTGGTGTTATTGCTTCTCCCTTCTTATCGACATTTATTTCGGGTAACTGCTCGTATTCATTGTGTGGAATGAATTGAAACTCCGTTTTGTTACCTTCCTTTTTCTCGAGATCTTTTTCATATTCTGGCAAGGAAATCCAAAAATCAGCGTTGCTATGTAGTTTCCCTTTCCTGTGTTCAATTAAGATATTCTATCATTCATTAAGATATTCTATCCAACGTGACACTATTGATGACTTATCCCCAGAGAATTTTTTTAGCCATGCCAGGCCGCTATCATCAGTTCTTACTCGAAATTTTTTCCCGATCAAGAAATGTCAAAATTCTTTATACTTTCTATTAGCGCCAGCATCTCTAGCTTTGTTGATCCGTAATTCTCTTCACTTGGTTTCAATTTTCTACTAAAAAATTGTATCAGTGCTTCTTTTCCATTCTTGATTTGACTGATTGTCGCTCCTATCACCACTTTACTCACATCACAATCTAATATGAATTCTTTTGCGTAATCAGGTGTATTTAGCGACGGCAATTTGGATAGTTCTTGTTTTATATTGTCTAGTTCCTCTTGCTGTTCCCAGGTCCATACGAACGGTACTGATTTCTTCATTAACTTAGTCATCTTTGCAGTTCTTCCTGCAATGTTCGGTATGAATGTTCCATAATAATTAAAGAACCCCATTATCCTTTGCAGATCCTTCTTGTTATTTGGTTTTCCTTATCATTTCTCGTGCATTATCTTTCATACTGATGCGTACCTTACTTATTATCCTTCCCAGGAATATCACTTTCTCCTTCAGTATGTCGCATTTGTTACCATTGACTCTTAATCCGGCGTCTTTCAGTATTCTCAGAGTTCTATCCAATTTCTGCAAATGTTGTTCTACTGTGTCACTAGTCATTATTATATCATCAATGTACGCATTTATTCCTTCTTCGATTTTATTCTGCTTACTTTTCAAAACTTTTGTAATATATAGTGCTGAAACGTCGCTGGTGCATTGCATAGACCAAACGCCATATAAATCCACTTGTAAAGTCCGTCTGGTGTTATGAATGCTGTTTTTTCTATGTCTTTCGGTTCCATTTGCACCTGCCAATATGCTTTGCACAAATCTATAACTGTGAAATATTTGTGCTTACTCGCCTCATAAAGCATATCCTTGATTCTGGGTAGTGGATAAGAGGTTTTTTTAACTTCAATGAGTTTTCTAAAATCAATACACAATCTGTACTTTTTTTCTTGTTTGACAAACACTGTTGGTGCTGTATACGGACTCTCGCTTGGTCTAATTATTTTGTTATCAATCAATTCATTCAGAATTCTATTGTACTCTTCTTTTAATTGTTCCGGCACTCTCTGTACTGGCAGCTTTATTGGTTTGTCCATTGCTGTCACGATTTTATGCGTTTCACCGATCGCTTGTCTGACGCTTATCTCTCCGAAATTAAAGATTTGACTATGTTTTCTTAATAGTTTTCGTAGTTCATCTCTCTCGCTCTGTTCCAAATGTTCGTAATCTTCTTCTTTCATCTCCGGTATTCTTTCTTCATCTTCAGCTTTCATCCACGCGCCCTTTAGTTGACATTGTGGATTACTAACTTCATCGTCTTCAATTGGTTTCCATATCATCCTTATACTAGATTTCACATATTTTCCATAGATCTTCACTTTTGTTCGACTTATATTAACATTTCAGTTAGTAGCATTTAATATTGGAATTTTTCCTTCTCCTTTTCTAATCGCACAGATACTTGAAGGCATTGAAATCCTTTTTGTGTTGATTCCCTTTGTTCGTATATCATTACTTCTGCCATTACTTCCTTTTTACACTTAATCGCGTGCATTTTCCAATGATAGGGTTACAATTTAATATCCTCCATCAGTTCGAATAGCATGTTCATCTTCAATTTCAATTTCTTCTTCTTCAACTCTTATCGTCCTGTTCCCATAATTTATCACACATTTATTTTTAGAAAGAAAGTCGTCTCCCAATATGATTTCGTATGGCAGCATGTTTCTGTGGGTATCAACTACGATTAATGATTGTTCAAATGTGTTGTTTGCTGTTTTCATTCTTACTGCTTCCAATTTTCCCTTCATATCGATGTATTTGCCTGATGAATTTATTAGGCTGTTGTTCGAATTTAATAACTCCTCTCTTGTAAATCCCAATTTTGTAGCGCATTCATCTGTTATAATCTACTTTACTGCACCTGTGTCAATCGTGGCCTTAATCATTACTCCGTTGATCACAACTGTAATTGTGTAGATTAGTAAGTATCATGACTGGTGCACGGTTTTCTGGAGTCGGCGCTCCTTCTAGTTTTCCGATTCCTTGATCATTTCTTTTTCGTCGATTTCTGATGTATTTTCATATTCAGAATTTATAATATCTTCATCGTCGAAATACGCTTCTCCATTCTCTATACTATTTATCGCTTTTTTACATTCCAGCTTTCTGTGTCCTTTTTGCCCACAGTTATAACAGCGAGCATCTCGTTCTTTGACTCTCTTTGTTTGTCCATCTCTAGTTTTTATCTTTATTATCTTGTTGTCTTTTTTCGCACTGCTTGTTTGCAAAGGTCTTACTTGGGATTGTTCCTCTGTTTTCCAAGTTGTTGTGTTTTGATGATTCCATGTTGCTTTCTCATTACTATTACTTTGTAAATAGTCTTTAGTTTATAGTCTTGTACCAAAGATTTTTTGCAATAAAATAAATTGCTTTTGACTCAACTCGGAAAGGGCAGGCTTTCACAGAAATGCAATTTCATAAAACATTATCATTTCTATACAGATTTCCAATGCCAAAATTTGCTTATAGAGTTTCAATGAATAACTTACGTAGCAGCTTTCAACTACATTATAAAAGGTTAATTTTCGTGTATATGCTATTATCCAAACAAAGTTGTTTTATTTTTCAGCTGTTTGTCATTAGAATATAACAATATTACAAAATAAAAATGAGAGGGTTACAAATAGAGCCTTTAGCATATTATCATGCCAATTAGTATCATGAAGCATTAGTGACATGCAGCTATGACAATATGACAATGTATGACGAGGAAGATTAGCTCCACACTTCTCATCTACATAATCATCTGATTCTTGAGTATTTGAAAATGATTGGCTTCGACTTATTTGAACTTTCAATGACGAAATTACTAGAGGGATATGGATTATTGAATGCTTTAGTGATCTACGCGTATTAAATTATGTTTAATTGTAGAACGCAAAAATGTCGGAAACTATCTGATTAATTAATGATGATTAGTGGCGTAGCCAGGTTAGTCAAGTTTGGGTCGCCATTTTAGTACTGGATCGGCCAATGGCAATTAAAATTAAAAGATATTGAAGAAGGTTTTTTGTTTCCCTTCTGCATTATGCTACAGAATATAACATTGTATTTTTTATTGAAATTACTAACAAAAATTTAACATACATGTATATAATCGACAAAAATGTCAGTATTTTTTAAATGCAAAAATACATTTCAGTTTTCGCTCAAATTAACCATTGAGGCATATGCTACCATTGAAACAGACACGTAGCCACGGAGGGCTTGGGGGGCAAACTCCCCTGGAAGGTTAGGCAACCCCTCCTGGATAACAAAGCCAAAAACAAAATGAGCATGTAAAAATAAAAAATGTTAATTAAACTTTTGTAATTTTGCTCTCAATAATGTCGTGAAATTCACTCTATTATGTCTATATTTTCAAAAAATTTTCGCTCCGTTTTTGGTCATTTACTTGATCACTACTAGATGACCTCACCCATCTGAAAATCCCGCGAATGCATGCAACATAAAATTACAATGGTGTACAGACTTGATAAAATTTTAGCATAAATTAAAAAGAAAGTCGAAATTCCCATCAACGCTACCTGAATGTGTGTCGACCCCCTTAAGTGATAATGTTGGCTACGGGCCTGCATTGGATTCATTTTTCAGGTTAACAATGCAAAATGCTATAAATACATAACGTTTATCCTATTGTAAATCATTCACGTTTTGCACAATCAAACTATCTAATAGTTGTTTAATAAACTTTACTGACAAAGGTGTGTTTTAAGCATCATTTTTTAATATTATATTTCTATAAAATTGAGCTTTCAAAACCATTTTTCAATTTACATAAAATTTCAAAATTATATTTTTGAATACAGTAAACAAAAATACATGTAGCATTAATAACTTATGCATAAGGAAATTCTTTATAGAATAAAAAGAAAACTGAAAAACTGCTGGATAGGCTGAAACAAACCGAATATGTGTATGCATAACTTTGTCATATTATAAGTAAAATCTGCGGCGTTTCTTAGCTCTTAAATGCTTTATGATAGACACATAATCAATGCTGCTCATCAATTACTTTTCCATTGACATGAGCAGGAGGTCAGACATTCTGCTTGTTGACATTCATGATCGCAACTTTGATATGATTTTTCTTACAGAAGAAAACAGTCTCTCTACAAAACAAGATGCAACAGGTAAAATAATGTCACAATTATACAAATATAACTCCGGAAATATGTTGATATCAATTGCATCTTGTATATTGATTAAGTCAATATGATCACCAGAATCAAGTTAATGACAATTTCGCCATCATTAAAAAATTTGATGAGTCAAATATTCTTGAATACTCTTAACCTACACTTATATAGCCATTACTAAGGCTGGCTAGAACATTTATATGTCCAGTGCTTCAGTCGAACGGGGAGAGTCTCAAAAACAAGCTGTCATTTCCTGCTAGTGCATCCCAGCTTCAAGAGGAAGACATCTCTTTCCATTTATGGTTGGGAGATCTCCACACACTTTTCTGTCATTTAAGGCACCACAGTAATTCCAAATCTTCTTTACCACAGATACGAAATAACATGTCTGAGTGCAAATCCCAATTAAGGCTGGGCCGACAGAATGCACCTTTAGCTGTTATATACAGCTTGCCATTACATTAATCTAAATTTATTTTAATATTTCATAGTTTATTTGTTATGCAATAGAATACACGATTAACATAGCTTGATGTGAAATAAATTCTAAATCATTTGGAGTGTGAACAATGCGAATTGCTAGTCGAATTTAAAAAATTGTAGTTGCACAGACATAATAACAAGATGCTTATTTTCATACACATGTAATGATTACATTATTACTTATGTTTGCAATACACAATAAGTAGCTGAACTAAGAGTAATTTAATCAAAATAACAATAGGCCTATGCTATGCAGGAATCATATCACTACCAAATATTTGAAGCGGACCGCTTCTTAAAAATTTAAGGCTGTCAGGCTTTCACTTGGCTACGTCCTTGGTGGAGGTGATAATCATTTATGAAACGTAACTCAACTTGAATAATATTCAGAAATGCATTACTTCAAAAGGCTAAGACAAAATTGCTTGGAATAAAATTAATGCGAAACCTTAATTTTAATGAATGAAAAATATTCGGGCTCCTTCTTTTAATTCTTACTTGCAAAGCAATTGCATCTAAGCTAAGTCATACCTCTTCTTCTTCCTCCTCCTCTGGATCCTTTCCTTCAGAATCTCGGTCTTCTTTATCTTCACCATCTTCCCGTTCTATTTCATTCTCAGCTTTTGATTCATCTTCTTCCATGGTATCTTCATCCTGAGGTGGATCAGGATCTGTAGATGGATCAACAGTCATTTCTTCAGAATCAGACATTTTCACGTGTTAAGCTAAAAAACAAGTATCTAGGATACAAAATAATACAAAGATAATGTAGTTTTCAAAAATATTGTTTGAATGTTTATAATGTGTAAGATTTAAAAATCTTTATTTACTAAATTTCTAATTCTAAAATTAATAAATATTTTCAATATATTTCAATATAGGACGGAAAATTCCCATTACCACATGCAAAATTGGTTGGTACTTTTTTTCATTCTTGAAAATCTCAAATTCTCCAAATTTTTCTCAGAATGGACACTTGCAGTAATTTTTCTAAGGGAAATGTGTCCATTAAATAATATTCTTGGAAGGATTTGAGATAAATTTGGNATTATTAAGTTAATTACAAGGTACATACTTCCAAAGAGATTAGTATAAAAAAACATTTACAATAATAGTCAATATTTGTTTTCTCATCTTATTACTGAATAATCTAAAATAGGCTTTCCCGAGATTCTACCATTCTGCAGAAAACCTGAACGATAAAACAAACTTCAATTTGGCACAGATTGTCAGCCTTATGTAGGCTATTACCTGCTAATCATGCATAAATGTTAAATTTTTCATATTTCAAATATCATATCGTAATACAAAGCAAAAGAAAAAAATCGATCCTAGTAAAAATTTACTGTAACCAAGCAAAATTTGCAAACTATGATAAAAACATGTTCAAATTTATATGTTGGCCGTTTATATATTTTGTGGAACATGAATACTCTGAAATTCTTATTTACACAATGTCGAATGCCTAATCAGCAGCAACAAATTNATTTTCAAGAATGAAAAAAAGTACCAACCTGCAAAATTTGTGGAGTGGGGAATCTTTAAAACCTGCCCAGAAATTAATGACGTAATCAAAATCGTTTTGACATCATGTTCTTAAATTTCAATGTGCTGCCCAGAAATCTGTATATTATTTATTGTCTATGATGCCCAGATATTTTTTAATTAAATTTCATTGCTGCCCAGAGATTTTTAAATTATTTTTTATTTTGCAACACGATTTTTAGTTAACTTGCGATGCTGCCCAGATATTTTCTAATTAATTTCGTTGCTGCCCAGAGATTTTTGTTAACTTCCGATGATGACCAGAGATTTTGAAGTAGTTTTCCAAGGTGCCCAGAGATTTTTATTCCAATACTGCTTCAGCTGATATTGCCAACTATTTATTTTATATAAAGCACATTTATTGTGGTTAATTGCAGTTTTTTAGAGAGAGATTTTGTTCTCACTTTTATCGTGATTTGCTTGCTTTTACGATTCTGCATTATATTAATATTTATTATATCATATTTTTCAAATTACATATTCAGTTTCCAATATTTCGAAATGAAATATAAATGACTATTCTATGTAATAAATGTTGAAAAAACTTGAGCAATTGCTCCATTGAACAGGCTGGACTCTAACCAGCAATCTCTTATTAATAATGAGTGTGCTATCATTGCGCCACTGTTCAATATATGTATCAATCTACATTCAAATTAAAAAAATCGGGGAATTTAAATCCCTTCAACTGCCTTTAGCTTTATGTGATATCATTTCCCACTCAATGGGGGAATGAGCTTACTTAAACTAAATTTTCAAATCTGTATATTATTTATTGTCTATGATGCCCAGATATTTTTTAATTAAATTTCATTGCTGCCCAGAGATTTTTAAATTATTTTTTATTTTGCAACACGATTTTTAGTTAACTTGCGATGCTGCCCAGATATTTTCTAATTAATTTCGTTGCTGCCCAGAGATTTTTGTTAACTTCCGATGATGACCAGAGATTTTGAAGTAGTTTTCCAAGGTGCCCAGAGATTTTTATTCCAATACTGCTTCAGCTGATATTGCCA
>CABFPE010000475.1:549999-644517 GCA_900660155.1 Hofstenia miamia
TGCCTTTAGCTCTATGTAATATCATTTCCCACTCAATGGGGGAATGAGCTTACTTAAACTAAATTTTCGTATTTACTAAAAAATGTTCTATTATTCTATAAATGTTAATAATAATAATCTGCTACATCGTTTAAAAGAGAAAAACACTGTTTAATGTGAAAAATTAATTCCAACGTTAATTTGAGTAATGCTATTTTACGAAGAAACCTGTAACTTTACTCCGGCTTAAAAACTTTGCTCGGCAATACTATATTACACCTAAATAACTAAAAAATTACTTGAATAAGTACATTAAGCAGTTTACTATATCAAAAACGTTGTTTTTCCGAGAATTGTATTTTCGGTTTTTGGTACGTCATAATATTTTAATGACGTCATACCGGATCTGGGCAGCAAATCTCTGGGCAGGTTTTAAAGATACCATTGTGGAGATGGAGAGTATCAAAGTGTTCGAAATTAGCATAGCATTCATAAACAAAAATAAAATGGCTTAAGATTTATATGAATAACTGAAAAATGGAATGCAATGGCGAAAACTATATTATTTATTCGGAAATGATAGTAAAATGGTGTCATAGAGTAACGCTCCAGAGGAAGCTCTTTGATTGTAGAAGGTTTTTAGTATAAGGTGAGAAGGGTTAAATAATTAGGGTTTAAGTTTAGAATGATTAAGTTTGGTGACGAAGGTATAGAATAGGGTGCACGCGGATAAAATATACACTAATACAAGGTAAAAATGCGATGAGAAATACAATAAAATTCGCAAAAAACCTTAAAAAATAATGTATTTAAACCAATAACTTTGCAAATTTAACCAAATTCGCAGCACGCGGTACATGTTTAAGGAGAATAGCACAGAAAACTTGAAATTCATTAAATTACACGATCTAAAAGTATATTCTATTATTAACCCAAATGCAAGATATAGATGTACATTTATGTAAATCTATACATTTTTTAGTGTAAATCAAGTCTTTCTTACTTGATTTTTAAATAAATTGCAACTTTCAGAGAATTTGTTCTCCCGATTAGTATTTATTTTTATATTTTACCGATTAGTATCGAATTTATAGCTAGCGTGATTGCGTTGCATAAATTTTTAATGCATAAATATACATTTCGCTAATATTGTTATAAATATATTTTGAATAGTGCGGATGTACAGTATCGGTGGGTGCAATAACCATGGGCCTGTCGATATGCAATTGTTACTGAAAATTTTAATAAATTTACTCAAAGTGTTATATGCATTAAGTATAACGTATAAACTTATATATTTTCATACTTTTTGAACATGTATAGGGAACTCAACATAGGGCCTTTTATAATTGAAGCATGTAGTGCAAGATCCCATTTTGTGCAAATGTGCTAAAGCCCAATCTGCCTTTCCACGCTAAACCGCAACTAGCCCTTCTTCCAATCGCCACTAAACTGCAGATTTATCGAGCGTGTGTATTGACTGTCCTGTTATACGCCTCGCCAATATGGTACGCGAACAAGTCTCTGCTATTGAGCTTGGAGAAACTGAATAATCGTTGCCTCAAATGGTGCTGTCCCACATCACTGTCTTATATTTTCAAAATCTTGGCCTATAGGTTTCCCTATTGATTATCATGATCTCTTGCTTTTCAACAAATTATTGAATTTTCACGTTGATATTTCAAACTATGTATCACTTCGCCCCGCTACTTCTTTGTCACGGTTTTCTTACATGTATTTATCTGAACTGAAATATCCGAAAAACGGAATTCGAGAGAAAATTACTTCTTCCGCATTATTAAGCTCGTGAATCACCTTATCAAATCTTATCATCTTGATCCTACTCTTCCCCAGCCTATTTTAGAACTTCAATACGACGAATTCTGGATTGCCCCTCCGCCGTTACTCCCTTGGGGACTCCTGCTCGTGGCATCTTACTTGCTCCAGCCATTTGTGCTCTCATCTCTATTGCTGATTCTCAACTCCTGCCAAGGTCTCTGTGCCTTTTTGTTTTTATATTGTTTATGTTGCTCACTGTTTTTTCTTGATTTCCTGTTTTAGCCTGTAATTGGGAATACTGTCTTTTATTATTATATATTATTATTAAGACATGTGCAAGGACTACCAGCGATAATTAGGTGCAATGTTTAAAATATATTAGTTGTTATAATAATACGAGTAAAACACATTGAGTAATCGAAATTAACATATTTACATTTTTATCAAAATGTATTTGGAAACTTCACCTAAGATAAGGACTTGATTTAAACTAAACATGGATAGATTTGCAAAAATATACTTTTAGATCGTGTAATTTGTTTAATAATAGTTAATTATTTTATGAATTTCAGGTTTTTTATGCTATTGTTCTTAAATACGTACCGCGTGCTAACTCGTGTTACTGCGTGCTACGAATTTGGTTAATTATGCAAAGTTATCGGTCTATATCGATTATATTTTAAACTTTTCATGTATTTTATTGCATTTCTCATAGTTTTTTACCCTCTAATGGTGTTTATTTTATCCGCGTGCACCCTGTTCTATACCTTCGCCAAGTTTGGTTTTGGCTAGAAAGTTTAGGAATTGAGCGAAACATTCCTTGTTGATTAACTCGTTGATACACTCAAAACCGATGTTTTGAAATGTCATACTAAGAAGATACAACATGCTCATTTACTATTGCCTGTTAATGTCCATCTTGTCGTCTGCTGAAGCCCGATTTACAGTATACTTGTAAATTTTATTTTTATTCATTGCTAAATTCAATTGAGGATATACAATGCGCCTTTACTTATTTTGAATGGGTAAATGTAGATGAAACGGTTGTAGAATTACGTGCAAAAACTGCTAGTCAATATAGGGTGTTTATTTTATCCGCGTGCACCCTGTTCTATACCTTCGCCAAGTTTGGTTTTGGCTAGAAAGTTTAGGAATTGAGCGAAACATTCCTTGTTGATTAACTCGTTGATACACTCAAAACCGATGTTCCATCTGTATGCTTTGATTAGGTTTAGGAGCATAGCGCTTACTTATCTTGCGAAGGTGCCGAATAGTGCCACGCGGACAAAATAAACACTATTAGAGAGTAAAAACTATGAGAAATGCAATAAAATTCATAAAAAGTTTAAAAATAATTGATATAAACCGATAACTTTACATAATTAACTAAATTCGTAGCAAACGGTAACACACGACAGCACGCGGTATTTATGAAAGATAATATGATAATTGATCAAAAACAAAGATATTTAATTTTAAAATGTCTAAATATAAAAGTATAACAACTGAAATATTTAAATTTACAACTTCAAACTAAAAACTGTTTTCAATAAACTGTAGTGAAGTTCTATAGGTGGCTATTTTTCAGGTAAAAAGTAATGGACCAATTAAAATTAATTTTGCCAAATATAATTCAATATTGCCACTTAAAAAAATTGTTTTTTGTTAAATTTCTGTTTTTTTACGCCATACTTAGTGGAATTAGCACTGCTTGAGTTAATGTTGTAACTTGATTTTCTTATATATAGCGGTATAATTTTATTTATCAATAATGTAGTGTATATTTAAGCTTGATTTTCGAGTATCTCTTTCATTTAATGTTGCCACCCGATTTTCAGTCTAAAACTGCATTATATTGCCTGTTTATTATACACTGGAATCATTCTGGCAACAGTTCAGCGATGCACGCAAGGTGTCAATACAAGCCATATATAATGATATTGTTCACTGGACACCAAAATTTCTACCCATCTACAGAAACAAACCCGGACGTCGTTGTGGTGCTACAACCAATAGCGAACAACACTAAAGATGCAGATATTGCCCTACTTGCAGTATCAGTTCTGCCACATTTGATCCTGGCCAGGACCAAAAATTCAGCCGATGGCTCTATAACAAATGTTCTAAAACGGATAATGGAAAAATGGCTGAAATGCGAATTTGATTCACTGTTTCAGGAAGCCAAAGCGCTACAAGTTAGGCACAGGTCAAACAAAATAAAAAAGCACTGAAAGAGTTCAATGATATGGTAACATCTGGCAAGATATCATCCGCCATTTCACGGCTAGAAGACGAACAAAAAGGAGGCGTCCTCAATATCACCGAAAAAATTGGAGAGAAAACAGTCCTAGATATATTAATCGAACAACATCCAAAACATCAACCCGCTGATCAGAATTTTGTAGTAGAAAGTGAAAAAGACAATCGTTTGACATACCAACCCGCAATATTCGACCATATCGATGCCGAGATGATCAAGAAAGTTGCACTAAAGACGCATGGCAGTCACGGTCCCTCCGGCTTGATTGCAAACAACTGGCGAAAAATACTCACTAATTTTGACAATGCTTCCATCGATCTTTGCAAGACAATTGCGGCCTTTTCCCGTCGACTAGCCACAGAAACAATAGAACCAGAATATCTCTCCCCATACAATGCTTGTAGACTTATTCCACTCGATAAATGCCCCGGTGTTCGTCCAATAGGTGTAGGGGAAGTTATTCGGCGAATAGTAGGCCGCACCATCGTTGGATGTATCACCAATGACTTTAAAAATATTGGAGGAAAGACGCAATTATGCCTAGGGCAAAAAGGAGGAATCGAATTTGCAATCCATTCGCTGAGAGAAGAATTTACTAAAGACGAATGCAAAGCTATTCTCCGCATCGATGCAAAGAATGCATTTAACATGCCAAAATCGACAACTTGCACTGAAAAATATATCATTGCTTTGTCCGTCTCTGAAACACGCTGTAAGAAATTCATACTCTGCCCCAGCACCACTCTATGTTAATAGAACCACTCTTTGGTTTGAAGAAGGAAGCACTCAAGGGACTCTCTAGCCATGCCCATGTATGGCGTTGCGACAATACCTATGATAAAAGCTGTAGAATCAGCCACGGTCACGCAGAGATGGTATGCCGACGATGGAAACGTTGCAGGTTCCCTGGGGGCACTTCATGAACTATTCTGTTCGCTGCTAGAGATAATTGGCCCCAAATATGGATACTTCGTGAATGCACTAAAATGCCAGATTATCACTAAGCCGCATCTCATTGCGAAGACAAAGATATCTTTGTAGCTAGTCAAGTCGAAGTTAACTGTGACACAAGAGTGCTTGGCTCTGTGATCTGGAGTGAAAATATCTGTAACGCATTCAACCGAAAAAAATCAGAAAAATACGTCATTAAAAAACTGGCAGAGTTTGCGAGACCTTCCCCACATGCTAGTTTCGCCTGCCTAACCCATGGACTTCAAGGAAAAATGACATTCTCTGCGAGGACAACGCCTGGATTTTCCAGCCACTTGAAGGAAATTGATGACATGATAAATAAATCCCTTATTCCTAACATCACGGGACGCGTTGAACCAAATCACAGCCAAAGGCGACAACTTGCCCTCCCCATGAGGCTTGGAGGGCTCAATATCAAGGATTCGTCAGATTACACAAACGAGTATCAGTGGTCAAACCAAGTCACAGAACCTCTGAACTCATTGGATCCATTGACTGCAGAAATCACCCAAAGACGTATGATGTACGATATAGCAAAAGTAAAATCGTCAGGCCAAATACAAGAATTGAAAAAGATACTAGAATTGATGACACCAACTGAGAGATACGCAGCATTATTATCTCAAGAGAAGGGGGCTTCTGCATGGCCCAACGCAATTCCTCTTGAACGTTATGGTTTTTAGCTTTCAAAAAGATTTTCTTGACGCTCTGTGCTTACGGTATTGTTGGACACCCAAAAACTTACCATCTCATTGTCCATGTGGTGAAACGTTTAATTTGAGTCACGCAATACGCTGTCCGAAAAGTTGTTTAACCATAGTTCGACACAACAAAATTAGAGACACCTTCGCGGAATTACTGAATGCCGTGATGTGTAGATCGAACCACTCATTTAACATGCAGACGTTATGCACAGAAGATGATGCACGACTGGAGATCAAAGCTAACGGTCAATGGGGTTCGGTTTTCGAGAGAACACTTTTTTGATGTCAAAGTTTTTAACCTATTGGAAAATCGTGTCCAAAGAGCATTAAAGATGCCTATGCATATCATGAATCTATCAAAAAACGAAAGTACGAAGAGCGTATTTGTAAGGTTGAGCAAAGCAGTTTCAACCGCATTATCGTTGCCTCCTCTGGCGGAGCCGCTTCTGGTGCTGCAAAAGTTATGAAAAAATAGGCCGAAAAGATCAGCGAGAAGAGGAAAAAATCATACGCAGAAACTTTGAATTACATAAGAACTGTCGTCAGTTTTGCCCTCGTGAAAAGCACCATTATTATCTCAAGAGAAGGGGGCTTCTGCGTGGCCCAACGCAATTCCTCTTGAACGTTATGGTTTTTGGCTTTCAAAAAGATTTTCTTGACGCTCTGTGCTTACGGTATTGTTGGACACCCAAAAACTGTATTGTTGGACACCCAAAAACTTACCATCTCATTGTCCATGTGGTGAAACGTTTAATTTGACTCACGCAATACACTGTGCGAACGATGGTTATACCATAGTTCGGCACAACAAAATTAGAGACACCTTCGCGGAATTACTGAGTGAAGTGTGCCGTGATGTGGAGATCGAACCACGCTTACAATNTGCCTTAGAGGATGCAGAAGCTTAAAATCAAATTCTATAGATAATTCTATTTCTGCTGTAAACTCAGAATGTCAAATTTTAAAACCTCATTAACATGTTGGCCATACAGTCATTTCAATTTTAGGTATAAACATTTAATTACTCATCTGTCAAGTATTCAGATTAGCATTTATGATGGCAAAGGAGACTAATGAGACTTTCATTGTCAGCAGTTGAATCCCCACTGCCTTTTGTGTAATTTATTACTTTACAGTAATCACAGTGCTTTTAGTTATGTTTTTGTTGTTTTTATTACACTCTTGTCATATGAACTTGTAATAAATTTTCTTTCTCTTTAAAAAAAAATATATAGCATAATACCGTTTCAGGAAATATTGCCACCCGAGTTTCAAGTGTTAAACAGTATTATTTTGCTTAATACCGCTTCAGCAAATATTACGTCTCGATTTTAAAATTTAACTATTTCCGTTGTTATACATTTATATGTAGACATTTTAAAGTCAAATATCTTTGTTTTGTTATCAATTATTATGTTATTTTTCATAAATGCTTAACCCGGGCTATCTCGTGCTACCGGGTGTTATCGCGTGCTACGAATTTAGTTAATTGTGTAAAATTATTGTCTATAGCAATTATTTTTTAAACTTTTTATGCATATCATAGCATTTCTCATAGTTGGCACTATTTTGCACCTTCGCCTACTAAACAGCTTTCAATGGGCAATTTCCCAAATTCCAAGGTAGCCAAAACAGTTTTTAATTATCTTTACTAGTATTTGAATGTCATCTTTTCAAATTTGGAAAAATTCTTAGCTTTTACATCTCTAGGATCAAGAAAATGTGCGTTCAGTCCCCTTTTAGTCAATGTGCAACTTGGTTACATGATATCCAGTAACACATTGCAATTTTCATTTTTTGGCATGCTCGGGGGATCAGGAGGTGATGCACCAAGTAAATATAAGTATTCTGCAGATATGAGAGGCATACTTGATGGTCCGCGGCATTGCCGTGGCCTCTGACAGCCACTACACTGGAATCTATGTATAGGCCTATTAGGCCTACCTTATGGATTTTCTAAATTAAGGGGTTAGGACAAAAAGCAAGCAAAAATAAATTAGCCCTCCAATAACATATTTCACCAATAAAATTATAAGTTATACACTATTCTATATGATACTTTCAGTAGTGGCTTAGTGTTTGCGATATGTTGCCAATTATGAAATGAAACCGTTAGCCATTTGATAGTAGTGTAACAGTAGTTATGATAGAATATTACTAGCATATTCAATAATACAGTGTTTTTTTAAAAATAGCATCGAGTTATCTAATTTAATAAAAAGGGTTTCATGTTTTGATCTGACTCATATCACAATTATAATTATACTATCATTTGATGAAATCAGTGCCGTAGATATTTTTGGTAAAAGGCATATGAATCGATTAGCTTATAGCTTGATTTAAATAATCCCTTCTATACCAATGTAGCTGTCCATAACATAAACCTAGACTGTACTTTCCTTCTATTCTGTATATTGCATATTTAACTAATTTTGTAAGACACAACAAAAATTAACCAAAATTCATAAAAATTGTCTTCGAATGCTATTTGTAGTATCGCGTTTACCTCATAATCAAGAACTAGAATCACCTTCGTCATCAGGATGTTCCAATTACGCGCATATATATCTTTTTTCATATTTTTGAACTGTTTAATACAAGAAATTCAAAAATTCAAAAATTTGAAGTTTCAAAATTCTATTTATAGTAAAAATCTTCAATGGGCTGCTCTAATTCAATGGAGACCACTGAAAACGCATCATTATTTCTGCTTGAGCCTTTTCACAATTTTTTCCACTTTTGTACATTATTTCATAATTTCATTGTTTTCAATTTTTAAAATTTTCAATAAATCCGATCTTTTTTTTTATTTATAGTAACTACAGCGTATAAAGAATATAAAAATGGGAAATCAATATCACCCATGGAAATAGCNATTCTTAGCTTTTACATCTCTAGGATCAAGAAAATGTGCGTTCAGTCCCCTTTTAGTCAATGTGCAACTTGGTTACATGATATCCAGTAACACATTGCAATTTTCATTTTTTGGCATGCTCGGGGGATCAGGAGGTGATGCACCAAGTAAATATAAGTATTCTGCAGATATGAGAGGCATACTTGATGGTCCGCGGCATTGCCGTGGCCTCTGACAGCCACTACACTGGAATCTATGTATAGGCCTATTAGGCCTACCTTATGGATTTTCTAAATTAAGGGGTTAGGACAAAAAGCAAGCAAAAATAAATTAGCCCTCCAATAACATATTTCACCAATAAAATTATAAGTTATACACTATTCTATATGATACTTTCAGTAGTGGCTTAGTGTTTGCGATATGTTGCCAATTATGAAATGAAACCGTTAGCCATTTGATAGTAGTGTAACAGTAGTTATGATAGAATATTACTAGCATATTCAATAATACAGTGTTTTTTTAAAAATAGCATCGAGTTATCTAATTTAATAAAAAGGGTTTCATGTTTTGATCTGACTCATATCACAATTATAATTATACTATCATTTGATGAAATCAGTGCCGTAGATATTTTTGGTAAAAGGCATATGAATCGATTAGCTTATAGCTTGATTTAAATAATCCCTTCTATACCAATGTAGCTGTCCATAACATAAACCTAGACTGTACTTTCCTTCTATTCTGTATATTGCATATTTAACTAATTTTGTAAGACACAACAAAAATTAACCAAAATTCATAAAAATTGTCTTCGAATGCTATTTGTAGTATCGCGTTTACCTCATAATCAAGAACTAGAATCACCTTCGTCATCAGGATGTTCCAATTACGCGCATATATATCTTTTTTCATATTTTTGAACTGTTTAATACAAGAAATTCAAAAATTCAAAAATTTGAAGTTTCAAAATTCTATTTATAGTAAAAATCTTCAATGGGCTGCTCTAATTCAATGGAGACCACTGAAAACGCATCATTATTTCTGCTTGAGCCTTTTCACAATTTTTTCCACTTTTGTACATTATTTCATAATTTCATTGTTTTCAATTTTTAAAATTTTCAATAAATCCGATCTTTTTTTTTATTTATAGTAACTACAGCGTATAAAGAATATAAAAATGGGAAATCAATATCACCCATGGAAATAGCGTGAATAAATTAACCAGACAGTGACTTAAATGACTAAATCTCATGTAATATCATATATTTAAGCTAATGTTACAATTCAGTACTAATTCGTATTGAATTTTTAAAAATTTATATTTTTGAAAGCGTATTTATGGCATCAAGATTACTTATCACAGTAAAACATCAAAATTGGTAAATCCTACATTTTGGTGACATTTGACTGTATATTTTCAGAGTAAATAATTGTTGACAAAAATAGTTACTCTGGCACACTGTGTGTTGGTTGGGAAATAGCTATAAGCACCAGGATTAAATTTAAACTTGGATTACTCGTGATACATAGCTCGTAACTCAGAAAACAACGTTTAAAGTTTGGGTTATACACAAGTATTTACTGTACGTATTTAGCGGCAATTTTCAACGTAATATACAGAAAAATTATTTCACTAATTTCAAAATTTTTTGTGCATACATTATGTACAATATCTAGACACAAAAAATTTAGGCTTGCTAGTTGGTGACTGGAGCTAAATATGAGAGACAATTTGAAAAATGGAACTAAATAATATTGCCATTTTCAAGTACGTATCCAGAAGATTTTCATTATAGTAAAAACCTCAAAACCGCTCAAAAACTTATACGCTCATTATCAACTACAAACGAATTATGTGTTTGATGCAGCAAATGAAGCAACTGCATCGCTAAAAATGAAGAATGACTCGCAGTAACTTTAAAGATTGTAGAGGATTTTTAGAATAATTAAAAATATCAACTTTTCTGTTTTTTGTGCTGTTTTATTGGTAAAATATTTCCTATTTCATTCATTGTGCCAACTTTCAAAGCATTGCGACGCCTCTAGAAAATATATCAGAGTATAACAAATTTTAGTAAGAGAGTTTCTAATGAAATCAAAATTTAAAATTTTCGTTTTACATAAGGGCCACACTAATATATATATATATATATTTCATGTTCTCAACTCCTGATTAATTTTGTTCAATTTAGGTTAAAAGAGGTTTGGCAAAAATGTATGTTGTTTTTCTTTTTGGGAATTGGAATTGACCACTCTATTTTTAGTGTGGTTGTAACTTCCGGTTTTTCAAATACAGCTGTACATAGTACTTTTTAGAACACTTTCATTATAGAGTGGTACATGGTCTTTTCTTAAAACCCAATATTACGTAAATTTTACTAATGCGTAAATTATGTTGTAGCAAAACGAGTTTACGCAATACTCGAGTTCAACGATAAAATAGAAATATACTACCACAAATATATGCATTTCTAATTCTATGTAGGGAATGTAACGATTCCTTTTTGCTTTTAGAATATGTCTCACGGGAAATTACGCTAAATATTTTGAGATTTTATGGCTTGATACACAGATATTTTGTCAAAATTCACACTAATTTCAGTATTTTTCAAAAAATTGTATAGATTTCCACGAAAGAAAGGTTTAGTCATCAAATTGCTTGTGCTCCCTAGTGAGCTTTCATTGTGGAAGCACGGCAGATTTGTTAATATCTGCTTCTTTTTCGTGTTAACACAATCGAACAAGTTACTTGAGCGTTTCTTACATTGTTCATAATCAGACATTTCAACTTCTCAACTCGAAAAGTAAATATCCTCTATATTAGCAATTGCACGCTGATTCATCCTTGAATTCCTGCACACCTGTTTTAGACTTAAGCATGCAAATATAGAAATAATTGAATAGATTCTAAATGTACTTTTATTTATTATTTTTAGTATGCATGCTTTGCAAAAGTATTAAAATTCTTTACATGAAATATTTTTTTGCCAAAAAATATTTGTCAATAATTTAATTTGACTGGAATAGGTAATAGTAATTAAGAAGCTGCAATATACTGTATATTCCGATTTTATTCATTAAGGTAGGTCGCTATTAAAAAATACAAAATTTCTAAAAAAATTGATATTAATATCAGGTATTTTAGAGCTTTATTACTATACTTTTCAGGAATTAAAAAAAGAAATTGAAAAAATTACCTTAAGGGGGGTTATTAGCCTTTTAAAATGATTGTTTACATTTAAAATTCCCTTAGCATCAGCCAATCACAGGCTTTGCCTCACATGCCTCCAATTTAATGTTGTTTAACCAAGACTCTTGATCCTATTGTGTTAGCATTGGCAAGTTGTATTGATATTTAAAGAATAAAATTTCACAGATTGTCTTATGTTCAACTGAAATGGGGAGTAGTAGAAATAAAGAAAGAAAAAGGCCAGAAAATTCCAAAGGCATAGGCCTAGGTCAGCTGTATAAGATGCTGGACAGTATGTAGTCCCATGTAATGTTATTGTTAGGGCAATAGTAAATGAAACAACCAGTAATACTAGGCCTAGCCTGTTTGCTTCAGAAAAGAAATTGAAGAGACCCAGAGAGTCAGAAATATATGATAATTCTACTTTAGATGAAGATAATGTTGGTCTATAGATGTACAGAGACGGATTTGTGTTTGTCAGCATAGAATTACTTTGTAACTTCATCGAGGCCATTTTGATTTGCTCCAATTTGTAAAAGTGAGATATCATGTGCGTTAAATACAGATGCTAAGCAAAGATTCTGTCACTCACTACATATAGATACATTGCATTAAATGTGACTTCGAAAGTGTATTTCAGATCTCACAAGATGTACCAAGCAAGAACAATGTACAAGGGAAACACACCAAGGAGATAAATATGCGAATAGTAACTTTCTCGCGGGCTGTTGGAAGTGGAATGCATGTCTTAGAAACTTTGTATATTTGCAAATTTACTGAACCAATGACGCACCGTGCTTATGGTAAAATTTTTGACAAAGTGTTCTAAGCTTCAAATGCAGTCGTTGAAGAGAGTATAGAGCGGCAATTAATGAATTGAAACAGAAAAACGAAGGCGTAACAGACATAACTGTATCGCCATATCATTGTCACAGCCATATCTATTGCCAGTGGGAAGTGTATTGATTTTGAAGTATTGACTAACTCATGTAAATGATGTAAATTATTGGAGAACAAAGATAAAAACAGTAAAGAATACATTGAGTGGGAGCAGAATCACTAGTGCAATTTTTAACCACGAAGGATTAGCATCTGCCATAGAGCCTGAGGGTGCTGTTCGCATTTTCAGTCGTTATTTTGAAACGAAAAATCTCCGAAACACAGAATATTTAGGTGATGAGACGCAGCTTCATACAAAAGAGTTACTGAAGAGAAACTATAAGGCACCGATTGTGAACTCACTAAGCTGGAATGTATCGGGAATGTTCAGAAACAGTGTGGAAAGCGGTTACGTGACCTGGTAAAACCGAAAAAAGGGATGAAACTTTTAGACGGTAGAGGTATTAACGGAAAAGGGATGCTGACTGAACAAAAGATAAATGCTCTTCAGAGCTATTATGGGATTGCCATCAGAAAGAATGCTAATAATTTGAATGACATGGTACAAGCTGTCAAAGCGGTACTCCCACATATAGCTTCGTCAGATTAGCACCCTCAACATCATAAGTGCCGCTCTGGAGAGGATACATGGAGCAACTATAACAAAAATCTGGCTTCCTACAAGCGTAAATATGGACTACCAATGGCCATTGTGAAGGAAGTAGAGCCTATTTTTACTTTCCTGGCGTCGGAGAATTTGTTGAGCAAATGCCTACACGGAAGACTCAGAACGTAAACGAGTGCCTCAATAAATTGATATGGTACCGCTGTTCTAAAAAGTATTATGTTGAAAACCCTATAATCCAAGATGCCTGATACATGGCAATAGCGCATTTTAATGATGGTTCTGGTGGTGTCCTACAACTGTTCAAACACTTAAATATTGAGGCAGGGACATTTACAAGGTTTTCATATGAATCGCATGACAATCGGAGGATACAAAAGGCTGAACTAAATTCATCAGAACGCGGAAAACGACGAAGAATAGTCCTCCGTAATCTGAAAAAGGGGTGGACTGATAAAAATCAGAAAGAGGAGGTTGTCATTAGACTATTAAAATATGATGACACTTGCTGAGTAATAGTACTTTGTATGTAATTTTTTGTAAATTTTATGTTTAATCGCCATTTTCTCAGAATCAAATTTTTAAAACATCACATTTCGAAAACTAATAGAGGGAAGCTCATGAAATTTGGCATGTATACTTTGCTGTTTTACTGCACTAAGCTGAGTTGAGTGTTATAGAACATTGTATTAATTTATATTCCCCTCCTGAATATATAATGGGCTATCGAAAAAATGGTAATTTCATATTTTGCTAATTTTTTTCTTTTATATATGTATGAGAATTTTAAAGTTCCATTCAGTCCATTGCAATGTAATGGTCATACTGTGAAAGTTTGGTTAGATTCCATGCAGTCATTGTTGAGATATGTGAATTTAAATTTTTTATGTAATCTGACACTCGGGCGGCCATTTTGAATATATAATTAACCTCAATTTTAATTTTTTATCCTAATTAATTCTATATGAATATATTTACAGAATAAAATACTTAGAACATTCATTTGAGCTTGAGCAGAGAATTTTTATTTTTTAGTAGCGACCTACCTTAAGAACTGAAGTTTGCACTTAATTTCCTAAAGACAATATTTAGAAACATGTTTCCCGTCACTGCACTAGTTCTGCAATCGCAATACCATAGCAAATACATATGGTTCATTTAACCTTTCGATGTAAGCAACCATAGTAACTAAATGAGTCATGCATAATTGTATACCAAGTGAAAACTAAAGATTTTTTCGAGAATTGAATAAACTGTAGTTTATATACAAAGAATTTTTTTATTGCAACAGAAACTTTATTGAAATCAAATCGACTTTATTGAAAGCAACAGAGACTTTATTGATTGCATGATTGCAACAGAGACTTTATTAAAGATAAATTGCTGTATATTTTTATGTGTAGGTGTTTCTATTTTATTCGGTTTATACCCGGCGTGTTTACATATTTGCAGCGTTATTTATGTTAGGTTTTGATCGTTGTCGAATAATTTCCTTTTATTTCTCAACTTTTGTCCTCGAAATTCGCAATATCTAAAACTTCAGGAAATATTCCAGTGGTAAATATCTTATTTTTATTGTGTAGAAGCTGCCTTTGAAATTCGTAAATATTCTAAATACTCAACTACATTAAAGTTAAAAAAAACCGAATTACTAATTTCAAGTAGACCTTCAAATTGTAAGATTGCCTTCTTTATTATAAATATTTCAATTTTAAATAGAACTTGATGTACTTGTAGCATGTTTATCTTTAATTTTCAGGAAACAAACACTGTTTTCGAAATGTAGCCAATTGATTTAATGTTAATAGTTTATAACTGTTTGTAGTTAATAATTGATATTAATAAGCTATTAAATATTTTGTGAGAATTTTTTGAATTAAGTTATAAAATATGACATTAACGTACTTACCTTTTCATTTTGTACATTAATTACATTATGTATATTCACTTAGTTCATGTTTAGCATTGTCAACAAGCTATATTCAAATTTAGAAAGATATGCTATAATAAATGCAATTAGGCACAATTTTATTCTGTATATGATGAACATTGTCTATGCTTTTCTATTGTATGTGATATTTAAATATTCATTCTTTTGTATATTGATGTAATCTAGTAACTAATAATTAAATTGGTGTGTTAATTAAATGTGGATTTTTGAAAAAGTCGTTATAATTTATGAATATACTGAATATCTTGATTTATTAGCCTTAGTTTCTTGGAAATGAAAATTTTAAAGATTTGTGAATTTCTACAATAGATTTCGTAAAAAACTTGATTTGATATTCATCTATGTTATTTTATCGGCATGCTTATACTAATACAAATAAGTAGTTGTCATTTGATTTCGAAGGGTATGGCATTGACCAACATGTTTGAGAATGCTGCTTCTTATGACAAGTGTGGTTGTTCCTGTTTTAATCCTTGTTACGGATAGTTTGCTTTTATTTTAGCAGTTATATGAATGGTAATCTTGAGAACAGCGCCGTCCATTAAGTCATTGCTATTTTTCTAAATAGCGTTTACAATGGAGCTCTAAATTGAAATATATTATTTCAATGCTATATTTTGACCAACGTTAATTTCTCAACAAATAATATCCAACATCGCAAACGGTAATATAATTATAGCAAGGAAGTGCTGGGTCCCCAATAAAATTTAACAAGGTATGTAGCATATATAGACTGAGTGTGAATGTTAATGAAGTTACTTTAAATAATTTAAAACAATAGGTTGTTAAAAAATTTTTAAAACTTATATGAATTTTAAAGATTTTACTCTTATTCACAATATAATATTAGTTTTATTACTGCATTGTCAATTACCTAACTAAAAGTTGTACATTTAGTCTTTTAAACAGCTAGTCCTAAGCTGTGGTTGGTGATTTTTCGTGATGCCTTTCATTATAACATGGATATTTGAATCATAAGTGACGCCATCTATCGATTATTATCAACTTATTTGCTTTATAGAATTAATTTTTTCTATGAGAATACGAGGCTGAAATATTCAAATAAATTTAGCACATATTAAGAACATCAGAGCATCATGTCTACAATTAGCTGTGAATAAGAATTTAATTGAAATTCACAAGGAAGTGAAAAAATACTGCATTGAATGACCATGTATCGCGTAGCTGATATGAAAGAGAGGGTGGAGGGGTGAGAGAGAGTGAAACATACATATGCAGTTTAAGATCAAAGAGTAAATTTAACATTCAGTAGAAAAACCTCTGAACATTTTAAAAGTCATGGAGCTTCATTCCGTAATGTTGTTACGAATAATGAACTTGGATATATAGCTTAGTATCTTATAAACAATGAATTTAGACTTAGAAGCTTTCGGATTTGATCCTGTAAGAACGGGTCAACAGTTATTTTTTCATTTCCTGTGTGTGTTCATTTCCACCAATTTACCAGCATGTCGTCTAGTAAGAATATCCAGTCCAGTTATAAGAGTGACGAATTTTTGGTATATTAACTTCATTTTATTACTTTACTAGCCTACAGTGACATCTATTTCATGAGATAGGTAAAATAATTTATATTCCACAATGCGCAGCGTAATATTCTCTGCTTCTATGCTGATATCATAATTATATAATGACGTGCACTCTGGTAAATTTAAATGAAGAAAAAAGCTTAATATGCAGAAATTTTACTAATAGTGGCAAAATTAGTTCACTTTTAAGCGCGGACACTATAAAATTTCCAATGTCCTTTTTTCCTATGATTATGTAATTAATGCATGCGAATTCTATATTTTATTCAACTTATAAATTATTTTTTCAATTTTTCAGAAAATTAAGGCGTCTTAGGCCTTTTTAGTCATATTATAACAATTAGTTTTTGTATTTAAATTTTGCAACATTTTATCAAAACTTAGGTTACTGCAAACCATTCCTTGAAAAACTTAGGTTACTGCAAAGCGTTCCTTGAAAATTCCAAAACTTGTATATAAAAATGAGGATTCTTTCTCAGTATTTGGAAAATATTAATTTACTTAATTTACTTGCAAACATTCATTTTCATCAACTGGATTTTATGTAATCTTCATATTTTGTTCGACTATTTTCAGTCCTTCCACATTAAATTAAATATTCTTATTTTCTTAATCATACAACCGTGGATAATTTTAAAATAACTCTAATGAATTATTTTTGAATCCGAACTGCAGCTACTAATTCACATTTAATATATTTTTTATATAAACAATGAATTTGAAATCAAAGGAAATGTGTCCACTAATTTTTTTCTATATGCTGCAATTTACTTTGATTGACAAATAAATTGATGTTCGCTTCTACTCTCATTTTCCATATTGAAATAAGAGAGTCATGTTTAAACAGTTCGTGTCAGTTAAGTTTGACTTTACAATTCCATGTTTGTTTTCAATGATCCAAACAATGTTCAATTTCATTTGGACAAAAAAATATGACAAACAATATATTATAAATTTTCTCTCAAAAGCACCGAATTATTTAGTTAAGCATGCATTTCGAATTGTTTATTACATGTTATTTCTTGTTTGGTTTAAACTCTATATTATTTAGACCTTTAGATAAATATTATGCAACGCGTATTATACTACAGCCTTCTCACAAGAAAATCTTAAAATCTTGCGTAGGGCTAAGAAAATTATTTTGATAAATTCATTTGCGCCAAATGGGCGGAAGAGACAGGTTTTAATGGTTTTCCAATAATGCGGAAATAGGCGCTGCTTATATTCGGAATGCCTGGTATCGAGAGTTATTATTCTTTGAGAAGTATAATAATAATAATAATCAATGACTTTATTAGCCGCTGAAGGCATACGCAACAAAAAAATAAAAACAAGTCAAGTTTTACTGCAGCGAGGACAGTCACAGGAGATGAAATAGGAGCAAATTGAAGAGTAGGCGAAGTTGGAGAAGGGCTCAGCAAAGAGGAAAGCCATCAAAAATTTCTTGAAGCTCGGTGACGGGGAAAAGAAATCAATCGCTGTTGGAGGGCTGCGAGTCAAGATGTAATTAGCAAAAGAACTTATCACCAATTATTTTGTTTTTTATGTGAATTTATTTCTCCCAGATTTAAGGCAATACGCAATTGTAGATATATAAAACACACTCGAAGAATGAAATTATTGTCATAGAATCTATGGCGACTAATAACTCTGCATCGTAACATAGGGTTAAATCAAAAAATTGCTCACGTTTAATTAATGATATAATTTTTTCATTTTATATTTATGATTTTTATCTTGGAACAATCGCTTTCGTTCTTTCATGGGCTTTCGAGGATTTCTTAAAAACTGGATCGATTGAATTAGCAAAACTCGATTGAAAACATTCGAAAGAGCAATCATTAATTCATGAATTCGAACTTGTATAAAAATCATCTATAAAATATTTTCTCAGTTGCAAATAATTATTTTTTAACACCTAATCCATGACTAAACCGTATGATTTCCGTTACAAAATGTGGAACCTCGTCAGGTGCACTAAATCTGGATTTCATGGATTTCATACTGGACACTAGTATTCAACCTCTACCATAACTCGGATCTTTCTTCAGCCCACAACTACCTTTATATTTTGAACTAACTTAGTAGAAAAAATTTTATGACTCGCAGAAAACTGCCTTTTCAGTGTGAAATGCCACCATTGAACATTGCAAAAAGTGAGGCAAAAGTAAGCAAAAACGATGCAAAACCTCTGTTGAGTTAGCCAGATGTAGATTCAAAAGCTATAATGCTATTTTCAAGGATTATTATACCACAGGGTGTTCTATTCTATGGATTAATGCTCCTTCCAAGTCAGAATACTACCAAAAAACACTATGTAATTTGGAGAAATACGGACCCGCCCGAGTGGTAGAGCGGTACTTTTGGATTGAAAAAATCCACTCCTGATGGTTCAGTTGAGGTGAGAACCCGGAATAAGCGTTTTCATTGGCTATAGAAGTCATTTTTGCTATTTTCGTCGTAGCGGATTTAAACAAAAATTTGGGCTCCACATTTTATCATACAGTTTAGTCATGGATTAGATGTTAAATTAAAAAGGTGAAAAAAGTCCACCTTGCTGGGCAGTTTTCTTAAAAAATATTCCAACTCGAAACGTCATTGCTCTAGTTCAATTCGAAAACTGTTTCTGAAGCAATAGGTCTTTCATGTTTAAATTATTAAAGAAGCTTAAAAAATACTAAACGTATATGTATTTATTAATTTGCCATTGATCTCTTAAATACTGCTAAATATTTTTGCAACTCAGTACTGAATGTTGTAGTAACTTTTGATGTACCCTCATGCATTAACAAATCTCCATGTATTCAATGCTGATTTATATGAATGTGTATTTAGATTTAGAATTTTGTTTATGTTGAAAATTTTGAGATATGCTACTCGCATTCAAGTGGGTAGGTGTTCAACTCTCGACTCCGCCTCTAGTATTTCGTTACCAGCCAAAGGTGAATTCGATAAAGCATTAGAAGATGTTCGCAGTCTAACAAATGATGAATTGTTCCAACTTTCACAACCTGATTCATCGACTTCTGCAGAAACCTTAGCGAAATATATAGATAGATCATCCGTGTTGCAGCATTTACTCTCTGTTAGAGTAGATCTTTCCCAGATACAATCCAGAACAATGGATCTTCCTTCCAAGCTTCTAAGAATTGAGTATGAGGCAGATTTATTACCTCGTCTTCAATTTTTCACAAATAGTTTGAAAATGAACTCTGTGTTAATTGGTAATTTAATTTCAGACAATCCTTTCATCTTATTTCGTTCACTCGAACAAATTAAGGATACAGTTAACTATTTAGAGAGCGTTGGTTTTTCGCGAGATGATATTTTATCTTTGTGTGCCAATCCTTACACGTTATCTCTTTCCCCTTTAAGACTTGATCGTCTTCTGTTGACTTTCTCTCATAAATATGATTTTAGTGCAGCGATTGTTAGAAATATTATAATAAATGAACCTCGCTTCTTAAGCAAGTTGAAGTCGGTGGATAAAACGCATGAGTTGCTCACTCAATCTTTTGGGTTTTCAATTGAAGAATCAAAGTCAATGATGAAAACATTTCCTTCCTTATTTTTAATGAATCGCTTGCCACTTTTGGAAAAAACCAACTTTTTAACATCAATCATGGACATTAGTCACAAGTTGGTTAGTAAATATCCGTTTGTGTTTAAAACTGATTTTCTTACTTTGCGTGCAAGGCATCTATTCTTGCTTCATTTTCGAAAAGCACAATATGATCCAACAAAGCCTCTTTATATAAGTCTCTATTTATTCACATGTTCAGAAGACGACTTTCTGTCTAAAATTGATGCTTCCACTAATGAATATTATAAATTTTTAAGGACGCTGTAGAAGGATTAAAGGCGGTATACTTAAATTAAAAATTTTTTATTTGTTGTTATCCTTAATATAGCATGATATTTTACATGCCTTGTAAACTAAACAATTATTTGAAAATGTAATTTAGAGCGGTTGTCATTTTCCAGTTTTGCCTTTGACATTGGCCTTTTTGGCTCTTAGTCCTGTTTGTTAACAAGATTTCTCAAAGCAGGAGCATTTCTCTCCAAAAATTTATTTCTTGTTTTGTTCAATTGTTTGAAATTTTGGAATTTTTGCATGTTAGAGCTATCATGTGTCATACGGATTATATGTCAGCGGTCATGTGTGAGTTAATAATTGAACCTCTTATTTATAAAAAATGCTCAGAACTAATTAAATTTGCTACATTGTTTCAATGAAATTTTATTATTTATTGTTGAAGTGGGGACATTATGCAATCTTTGGTAGCTTTTTCTAAAATAACTTGTCAATTTTATTAGCAACTTTATATTAGGTAAGCTCGCAGAGTGACCGTGGCTGACTTTCCGACATGATATGATGGTGAGCATTTTTTGAGAGAGCCTAAATTTATAAGCTTTATTGAGTGGAATTCTTCGCCCAATTAATTATAAATTTATCGTAAAGTCTGTGAAAAATGGTTTGCATTATCAAAGGCTCAGTTAGCATCAATATTTTAAATTGTTTGCTTTGGAACGCGCAAAGTATATCATTTTGAATAGAAGCACTTAATTGACGTGATATATTTAGACAAACGCATAAATTCATTTCGTTGATGAAATACTCGTCTTTTAATATGGAAATTTTATATAGCATCATCCGAAAATGATGCTCGAAACATTCAAAGGCTAGCTGTAAAGATTTTAGAACTTTGCAATCTAACTTTAGCAATTACAAGAATAACTAAATAACAGACATCGAACCGATACCGTAGCTTGAAAAAATTTAATGCTCATGAATATATCCGATGCAAATTGTTCCATTTTTTAACTTTTTGTTATGCGGAACCCTGAGAATCATTCCTTTGTCATTTCTAGTTTCGCCAACATATATATGTACCCCTGGCAATAAAAATTGAGTAAAATAATTCAATTTTCATTGGTTGATGAAGTTTTATATATATGAAGGAAAGGCGTAGCTAGCCCATGAAATTTAAGGGCCAAGAAAATTATATAAAATAAAAATGTTATTGCAATTGTGTAATAAGCTACTTACTATTGTATCTGAGGGCGGGGGGGGTGATCAGGTTTAAATCGGCCCCCTTGTAGCTACGCCACTGATATGAAGTGAATTATTGTTCAAGCTTATTCTACCTAATTTTACATACATTTGTCAGTATGGGAAAGTTAAACGACCTGCAATTGTTGCTCCGTCAAGGAAGGCCTTAGCTTTCGACAATTGCTAAAAAGGGATATAGAAACAAGTCAGCAGTCGGTTCAATTATAAAGAAATTTTTCTCTGGAGCTTCAGCGTCTCCTATAAAGTTACCATGGAACGTGAAGACCGCATTCTGTTAAGATGTGTAAACAGCATACGATCAAAATCAACTGATCTTGCCAACGAGTTGCTTCTGTCTACTGGTGTAAACGTGAGTTCCCGAACAGTACGGCGTCGTTTATTAGACGCAAGATATATGCAGACTTTTCAACAAGCCGTGCTTCTAACGAGAAGAGCCGAGCTTGAGCACTGCATTTGATATACAACCAGCCATTAGTAAATCAAGTAAATTTATAGTTTTGCTTGTTAATTTGATTATGCAGATGTTTCTTATTTTTCATTTAATATACCTTTTTTACAATTTTATTTTAAAATGTTTATTAAATAATACGATAGGAGCTATGTAAAAAATTCTGAGAGCGCAATATTTTTTAAGAAATTATCGAGCTAAAACGAGCCCCATTGAAAGGTTCTCTATGGCAGAGACTCGTTGTCATGTCTGCATATATGTAATTATTCAACCATTTCAAAATTCCACAGGAATCCACAAATGGGCGGTTCATCAAAAAACCGACTTCAGATTGGTCTGTACTAATTAAATAATTAATTAATCCAACAGTCCTTGAATTGAATTTCGATTAGTGATTTGCGCATGGATGTTTTTAATGCCACACTCGCCAATCAAAATATTTTTCTGTACCAGTACCCACCCGCACTTGGAAATTTTTCTTTGTTTTCGTCAATTCCCGAGAGAATACATTTTTTTGCTGCTTTTGAACAATTTCAAATGTCAACAACATTTTTGCCGCAATTCACCTGAATTATATGATTATTTTTTATTTATAATTTGTTTTGAAAAAAATCGTATTATATTACACATAATGTGGATTAAAATGCTTACCTTTACCCGCCCATACTCTATAATAATTAATCGAGTGGGTTCGGGTAAAACTGGGGACACGTGGGTAGTATCCGTACCCGCATATTACTACTTTAGCTACATAAAGATTTTTGATACACATACACTATAATCATGTAGTCTTTTGAAAATACTTTCCCCATATTAAGTCATGAATCTGATTATTTGTTTATTTAAATTTTCACGCAACTAAATTCACTTGCATCATTGCTCAACATTAGGTATACTATACCCAGATAGCTTTTTATCTAAGGACGTCTCACTGTTAAAATAGTAAAATTGAAAAAAACAATGATTTTTTTATGATTGTAGACCCATTTTCTAGCTTTTGCGTCTCTACTTAAAACCTCTGAAGAAAAATGAAACTGTTTTAATGACATTTGGTAATTAATTTAAAAACTAAAACAAATTATATATATATATATATATATATATATATATATATATATATATATATCTACTGCGATGAAAATAGACTGATATAAAGTAAATCGAAAAACTGTGATTCTTAATTTTTGTAAACCATTATAATGGATTGGATATTATAATCATATTACATTAGTAAAAACATATAAATTCGTACATGTAACTGCAAAGGGTACTTATTGAATGCAAGATATTCCTTCTAGCGGAATTTGTTAATTCTTCTATGAAATATTCAAGGTGTAAGGTAAGTCTACTCATTTTTTACATTATCTTATTGGCACGGCATCCAGTCTTTCTAGTTTTCCTTGCTTCCATATATGTACAATATCCCAAAATTGTGAATTCTTTACTCTAAACTAAAACTTCACAATCTGTCTTTGCTCGTGTGCTATATTTCAAATCATTTGTGAAATGGAGAATCGGGAATCGCATCTAAAGATATTATCTCATATTCATTTCTCGTCTATAAAATTATTCGTTGTCTTTGAGTGATTGTATTTATTTTAGAAAATGTTTTAAACTGACGTCCGATATGTGTTGCAGATATTCGCTGAGATTTCATTTCTGCGTCCATTAGTTTATTGAAAATCTTCTTCAAATTTATTCCAAGATGTATTTTCGCTTAAATCTAAGTCAACCTAGGTGTCACTCAAACGAACGCCTTATTTAAAGCTTTTAATTTAATTTGAATTGGAAATTGTTAAATTCTTCAGCTGGTGGGAGTTTTACTTTAGCGATTTAAACTAGCTAATTAAATCTCAACTTTTGAAATTCACACTTTTAAAAACAAACAACCGTTCCCAATGACAATAATTTAACCCTACTTTTCTAATATCAAGCTATATTTAATTTTCACTGATAATCTGCTTTCGCTTATCTTAGTTTTGTGTCATTACGTTTCAAAATTAACGAAACGTTTCAAGCAATACCTCTTTCGATGTTTCCTATGTATCGTTCTTAAAATGAATTATTATAAAAAATTTTTTGCTTTGTAGCTTAAGATGGAATAGGTTTTTGAAGTTGTCAGTAACAAGTCGTTTAGTAACTGAAAAGAATCAGGTTCTTGAGAAAGGTTTGTTTTCAACCAATAATAGGTATTAATTTAAATTGCCAATTTGAAGTGTTTTCGAATTGCGATTTATTTGCATGCTACTAGTTTCAAGTTTTGTTTAGTATAAGGTATTATATTTATCTATTTTGTTCTTGACAAGACACTGTATATATGTCTTAGATTTGTGGTTTGTTTCTTTTTTAAATTCAAGCTTTTAATTAGTTTTACCATTTTTTCGAAAAAATTGCACTTTTTCCAAAACTTTTAACCGCAATTAAATCAAGGTTTTTGACAACCTTGTTAAAAAAAGCAATAACTTTTTTGGATTTAAGTTTATGAAAAATTTCAAGAAAGTGTTTCATGATTTTCCAGTTTTCTAGTTTGCGTTTGCCATGCCTACGATTAATATGTACATTTTCTTTAGTTTTTGGCTCTTAAAATGGAAATAAATCACCCTAAAAACTTCTTTCTATACACTTAATATTTTAAATTTCATTCCATTCACAGCATGTGTTATAGTTTAAATGGCTTAGTCCGAATGACAGTACCTGGCTATCGATATTTTTCCTGATCTTGTTTAGCCATTTAAATTGTAATAAATTCGTTTAAATTTCATTTTTATTGACTCTAACAATATACATTGTTAGTTTTGGACTAAATAACAACAAGATTAGAAACTGAATTCAATATTTTAATGTGATATTTTTTGAACATCAATTTTGCCGATTCCCTTTGTCAATTGTAAATAATGTTGTATTTCGATTTGGGAGGCGGCAATGATGTTTCTACACAACAAGAGTTATTAAAAATAACTTATACTTAATCAAGCGTTCATTAACAACAATTTAAAATTATGAAAGAATCGAATTCCCGTCCTCTAGTCTTCCTGCCTTGGTCATGCTAATTCCGAAGTACATGAGATTCCACACTAAGAATGAGAAGGGGAACATCCACTTTGAAATTTCATCGGCGTTCTCTTTGCAAAAGTATTTCGTTGAGCAGAAGTAAAGAATCCTCTCTCCCAAAGTATTTCCTCTTCCGCTTTTCTTGCTATTCTTTTGCTCTGGTTTTACAATTTCTGCTTCTTCGTCGTTATTTAGAAATGGCTGGTTGCTGCTGTTGTTTGATTGCTCATCTGAAGGGCTCAGCCTCCGAATGCAGTTGTTTATGTTTGAATCTGTGCCATGTGAAATGTTTGACTCATTTATCTAAATTCACTTGGTTTACTAATTCTAATACAAATTGTTATCATCATATGTTTCACACTTTTCCTCAATTCAATTTGACGTTTGCTTGATGTAAAGCTATAATTTATTAAATGAGTACTTCAAACAGCTACCTGTCATAGATCTAATTTAACATGATTGCTAAATATTTCTTCATAATACGACACATTTACTCGAATTTTGAATTTCAAAGATGAATTAAGGCTCTAAATTATCTTGGAATAAATTGAATTTCATTTTCAAACACTTATTTAATATCGTTGTCGGGTTACATTATCGTACATTTCAAGAGAATGCTACGTCGTCGAATATTGCTATTTTTAGAAAAAAAGAAAAGCGCTATTTGGTAAATCTCACAGATTTTCATGTATGCATTATTATTTATTTGAATGGAGATTAATTTTAAAAACATTTTTATCAAATATTTGTCTTGGAATCAATTGGGTACTTTTAAAATCCATGAATTAATAAATATACATTACTTCCTAAATAAATGGTTTCACAGTAAACTGGGCTAAATGCAATTTACCGTCATTGGCCCTACATGGCCAAAAGATCTGTTTAGCGTAGCTCCAATTTATAATTGTCTACGTGCTTTGCCAAATTTTGTTATATTGAACCTAGCTAACATATTAAAACATAAAATCATTTTAAAATCGAATCATAGAATAATGCTAGAAAGTTTAAATCTAAAGAAAATCACAATGATAGTTTTGCCATGAAACCATCCAAATGTTATTGGGAAGATATTTTGCAAGTTCGCCTTTATAAACGCCATTGTACTTATCCCCTCGACGTATAAAAACAAGTAGCATTATTTTATATTTGCCGCAATCGTAATTTTAGTGCGTATTTTGATGTTACATGTAATAATGAATTCTTTCGTATTTTTAAATTTATTGCAAATTCAGACATGTATATACTATGCTGACCGATTCGATTTTTTTAGGAAATTTACCCTTGCATAGTTACAAGGATATTTGCTATGTAATTTTTTCCATAATTTAATATTGCTTTTAATTGTTGAAACGATTTTAAGATCCTTTCATGTTTGAACCTAATCACGATATAATCTACAATTTAATATCAATTCTTAATTTCATTAATTCCTTTTAACTTTTGAAGTTTAATAAAATATAATAATTTTTTATATTAATTGTCTATCATTATTTTCATGCCATCTTCGTTTTTTCATCAAGTACATTTGCTTATGCGTTGAATATCGCTCGTTTTATTTTTTACTTGGTTAAATACTTTTCGCTTAGATTTCGTCCAGGTTTTTTCTAGTTTTTAGAACAAAAAATTTATTTCTTTTATATTTAGATTTTTTACTTTGTAATTAATGCTATACAGTAATGCCCACAAATGTAATCCATGTCCTTTTGGAAAAATGCATCTTACAAAGTTTAATCATTGGTTGCCACAGTCTACACTTCAAGGTATTGTTGAAAAATTCTCTATTAGTGGGCTTTATACATGTAATTTGTTTTTTAATTGTTGGCGTATGTTGGATAGATTTTTGATAGAGACCTTTGGAAAACTTTGATGTAATTGAATGCATTGTCTGAGATATTTGCAATTGCGACTTAAAATGTTAACTAGCAATGCCTAGAAAATTCTCTGGAGAGTTATTGCGCTTTCCCCTGGCACTCTTAAAACTTTATTAGCAAACATTTTTAGCTTTTCAATATACCACTATTATCTATTTCACAGTGATACTAATATATATTGAATTATGAATTTATTTCTTATTTACTTTATTCTCCCATTAAACTGCCTTCTTTTCTTCTCAAATTATTACGGTTCACAGATTTTTCTTTCACGAACAATGAAGGCTTTTCACTCGAGGTAATTGCTTTCATTGCCTCAATTTAAATTATTGAATTAAATTCATCATCCTTATTTCATATAAGTTTACATTCCGTTATTTTAATAAAAAAGAACAGCCCTGTAAAAATTAATTATTTGAAAGTCTTGCCATGCATTACGACATATAAACATAAGTATATAAACAAATTTTTACAGAAATGTTTTTATTGAAAACTTTTGTGAAAATTATAATAAAAGTTTCTCGTGCTGTGTATACAGAAGTACATTGTAAAATTTCGACTTTTATGAATGTGTATTTCAGTTTTAACATTAATCAAGTTTTTAGTAGACGCCTCTAACCGTAGCTTCTGTTAGAACTCTACGTAGACATCTAAATATATTTATTTATGGCATACTTTCATTTCAAAAATGGGTTTTTCCTTCATTTATTTTTACCAGATGTCGAACTTTATATTTTTCATATGGTGAGAAAATGACATATAGTCTATATTTCAAAATTGCAGGGGCTTCAGTTCAGGCGGACATTTACCAGAGAGTCTGGAGCTCACTGTGAGAAAAGGAATTAGAATACAATAACACAATGGCCTGTTCCCTACAACGTTAATCTCAACATTTAATGAAATTTAAAAATTTCCATTTATGTCCAACTGTAGTAAGCAATGATTAGATGTGTTCTTGCGCATGCCTATCATGTCCATTTTTCGAAAAATGTGCAAATGAATTATAATTTGTAAAAGCAATTCGGCTCATCTGGCCCCAATAAAAATCCTGTATGCACCCCTGTTTTTAAGTACAACAAAAGTGGGATTTTTCCAAAATTGAAACACATTTTTCTTGAGGTTTTGTCAAAGTTTTATGAATTCAGTTCAAAAAATTTGCTTTTAATGCAGCCAATCTATTTATTTAAAAGTTAGTTTTTAATGCAACATTTACTAGCGTCGGTATTTTTAAAGTCTTTCTATTTATAGATCATTTTTAAAAGCATTTAATTTAATTACTTTGGTGCATAATTATTCTTAAAGGGATTCATTACTCATTCAATTTTTGTTAGTTGTTGAAGTATGAAATTTAAGATTATTTAATATCCATAGAAAGTTACAAATAAGTCATTTGAGATTGTGCTTGAATAAGAGGTTTGACAAGAATTTTTTTTATCTTTACGTATCTTTTCGCTTTTTCAACTAAAAAGAAAGATGCTAATTCAAAAGTCTTCATTCTAAATCAATTCAATTTTAAATAAAAATCAGTTTTAACGTTTCATAAAATGCCTTTCAACTTCTAGTACTTTTATACTAAGGCAAAAGGAAGATTCATAAAACCGTTTTTTATATTGGTATACTATGCCTGCTTTCTCTTATCGCTTAATAAACTTAATACCCTGTCTAGAATTGTACGTAATTTACATGAATTAATCAGTTTTATTTTATTTATTGGGTATTTCGTCTGAACCTGTTTCTAAAATACAATTCATACGCAAATCTGCTTATTTGCTACGTGCTTTGCTTAGAAAAAGTTTTTTCGCAAGTATACAAACAATGTCAGAAAGCTCGTGTTCTAATTGACTGTTGAAAATCCGTCAACATTTTAGATTTGTATAATTCAGTCCTTTCATATAGTTAGCTGCAAAAAAAATGAGACTGAACCACTATTTTTTTACGCTTTGTGGAAACGTATTGAGACGTTTTAGAGGAAAACTATAAAAGTAAAATACAACGAGAATTTTGTGAACTTTAAAATGGTCAAATAAAAAAGTTAATTAATTAAACTGGTACTTCGTAATTATTGGAAAACACTTACCAAACAAATTTTTTTGCTTTGCAAAGTTTCTACTTGATTTCTTCGGAATGGAAAGGTTGGAACAGCTTGAAAACGCCTTTGCGACATCACAAATTTCTCGATCAACTTATTTTCGAAAGCTGAAAAAAATTCGACAAGGAGAATCTCTCAAAAGAAGAAAAGGAAGTTCACGCCCTCGAAAAATCATTGGAAAATTCATTCAGAAAACAGTCGCAATTGCTCTCAAAAATCCCTATATTTCTGAGAAAAAAATTGCAAACCGACTTCAAACTGAAGCCGACATCTCTGTGCATGAAACCACAGTTCAGAGAACACTGAAAAAAAGTGGAGTTACAAACATTGGCAGAAAAAATCGACTTCTGATTACAAAAGAACATCAAGAAAAAAGATTAAATTTCGTGAAAGATTGGAAAGACTACACTTTTGAAGATGTTTGGATAACTGATGAGTGCGTATTTCAACTACACAGAAACAAAGTACAAGTGTGGTCGTCAAAGAAATGTCCAAGACCAACAAAAGCGGTTCCAAAGTTCGACCAAAAAATTATGGTTTGGGGAGCACTTTCCTATCGTGGGTTTTATTTGAAAATTTTAGACGGAAAAGCCACAATCGACAGTCAAAGATATTGCCAAATTATAGCTGAATTTATGCCTTATGCTGATGCTTTATATGATGATGGATGGACACTCTAACAGGACGAAGCAACCCTGCACACGTCAGCAAAGACAAAAAATTGGTTTTCTGAAAATAATATCCAGTTTTTGCAATGGCCACCAAGTTCTGCTGATCTTTCTCCAATCGAAAACGTGTGGCAGATATTGAAAAATGACGTTGAGAAGAAAAATCCGAAAAATATATCCGATTTAAAAGAAAAAATCCAAGAAAGTCAACACATTTTGACATCTGAAATGAAGTCCAATTTAATGAAATCAGTTTCAGTTCGTTTGAATGAAGTTATTTCTACAGGAGGAAAACAAATTAGACTTTGATGCTTTTTATTTATAGTCCTTTAATGTATCTTTAAAATCTTACCTTTCTTGAGTTGTTACGTTCAGTAGTTCAAAAGTAATATGCCTTTTTTCTAATCTCATTTTTTTTGCGGCCAACTATATGAAAGCAGCGTTTCGCAATACAAACAAATTAATTTTTTTGCTTACTTTTTAGAAACGTTAATCTTTAATACTTCTGAGGTTTAATAATTTTAGAAATTGTAGCATATAGTAGGTTTTTTATTATTTCACCCAAACACGTTTAAAATCATTTTAATAGCAGATAGAAATTTCGTCAAAAAGATGGTATTTGCTTTATTCTGAATTTTTGTTCTTCAGTGTTATTAACAATTATTGAATGAAATTACGCCTTTTATGTATTAATCCTCTTATTATTTGAAAACAAATATATAAATTGTAAGAAATTATTTGATTGTCGTGCTCGTTTTAAATGGAATATAAGTGTTCTCACACATGGCAAAACATGTATGTATTATAGTCCTAATGTTTGCGTACATGAAGATTACTGCTCATAACAGGAGCAAATATTCTGTCAAAGCTCTGCTTTTTTACCTATAAATAGAAATGGTTTTAACCTTTAACATGTTTACAATTTAGCCTTCCAATGCCTCTAGCCAGGGCACCCTGTGCTTACATTATATACTTTAGCAAGTCGCACATAATATCGTATTTTAGTAATTATTTATTAATTCTTATTAAATAAATAATAATAATAATATTTATTTTGCACTTTCAATCCTTGGATTGAACAATAGTACATTCAACTGAAATTTACAAATTTACAAATTTAACTAAATAAATTCAAATAGACATTACAGTGCAATTTTATAAGAGGAGGATGAGGCTAACTACGTATTAAAGATACATATAATATCATTAATGTTGCCTTTGACTAGTTAGTTATACCTGTTGTCTAATAAAATTTGTTTGTTAAAGTAGTTTTCTAGTACCTTGAAGTAGATAATATATTTTAATAGTGTTATTACATTAAAGAGGTGGGATGTACCTGTGTTTTTATTGGCAGGGGGTATTTTGGTTTTCCAAATGCTTTCAATTTCCTCGTTGCGGATTCAAGTTTGGATTTTGAGCTTTTCTGGACTGGCGGCTCATATGAAACCAAAGCGAATTCAATTAGACTAGCGAAAACATAGAAGAAGTTTATGATTAAGTAGAGATCAGCTACTTTCAAGTCTGCAATTCCCGGAAACCTAAAATACTATGAATTACCCTTTTACATAGATTTACAAACAACATTGCTAGTGGCTCTTTTGTTATGGTTATTTATGAAGCAAACATTATTATAATATTTTAAATTGGTGGTTGGGTTGGCGGTTGGTCCAATGTTTTGCAAAGTTTTTATTTTAATTTATAAAAATGTCATTACTATTGTTCATATAGCCATAAATTTTGTGAAACCTTATATTAAATTGATGATGGTATGTATTCAAAATAATTTTAGGCTTACTGATTGGCTGCTCCTGTGATTAGGGTGATTTGGGCTAAAATTGTTGTGATTGTAAGACTCGCTCTGGCTGGAACTGCGCGCTTGTCTATCCAAAATCCCACCCATGACAGTGCAACCAAAGATATGCTTGGCAAGTACATAGTGATTACAAATATACTCAGTTTTCGAGACAGTTTGGCTTTAACACATAGTGATCTATACGTATAACCTAAAATTACTGTCTAAGGTTTGGAATAATATTCAATTAAAATGCAACAAATGAATGTTTGAAGTTTCGATGTTGTACGTAGTCATGAAAATTGATAAATATGTAAGTTAATACAGATGAAATTAATTGGGGAGATTCAATCCAAACCTTCCATTGGAGTGCTTTCTACAGTATAATTTCGTAATTTTTTGTCAATGTTGAAACTCGCTGTTCCATATTGTGATATCTTGGAATAATCCATTTCCACTTTGCCTTCCCACCATAAGATATTGAGATCTGAAACTGCGTACTGATCTAAATTTCATTTTGGTCAAAAAGGGTGGTCGAAATAATCTCCTACAGCTTTCAAAACAAACACTGCAGTGTTGAATGTCCATAGGGAAAAATGTCAGATCCATTTTGCAACGAGTTTTCATCAACAACCTCATCGATTTTTGAACTTCTCCCTCTTTTAGGAGTACGAAGACCATGCTGTTGGATAACAAACCTAAATGTCGTGTTTACATGCATTCGATTTTCATTAATTTCTATTCTGTTTATAATAAATGTACAATAATACTCTCACTGGATCTCAGATTTTCATTATTGTCAGGGGTTTAAGTTTTCCTAGACAACGACATTTTCCTTTTTCACTAAGCACAGAAAAACGTTGAAACAAACTGCGCAATTTCTCTTTTAAAGCATTTATTCATTTTAAGTTTAAGCTTTATCAAATAGATTTTGTTTTTGTAGTTGGTATGTTCGGAAAGTAATGATACAGGGCTGACACTCTAGTTGATTATGCACTAATTCATCTGATATCAACGTGAACGTCTGCGTTTTATTGAATTCAGACCAACAAGGTTAGTTCAATTCAATTGTGTTCATTATTTTAGAAATGAATTTGTGTAGCGCATATTTGTTTAATGTCAAAAACGGGGACTATGGACATTTTCTTCATGAATGAGTATTTTCGGGGTTTCATTAAAATGATACTCCCCAACTTCAATTTACTCTGCTATTGGATGCTTTCAATGAATAAGGATTGTTTTCTATGAGGAACAACATCTCCGCGAGTTCCTGCAAAATGCTCTAAGATCAATTTCCAAAGGTTTCTTTTCTAGAACAATGAAAAGATGAACTCTTAACCTAAGTTTGATTTTGGAATGGTTTTGGAAGCCATTGGATCTACACAAAATGTGTTTTGAGTTTCTTTTGTGTTTAGAAAATACAATTGCCATGATTTTCCCAACTCATTAAGTACAATTTACAAATTTACAGTTAGCAATAGATAAAATGCTTACCTTTACCCGGTCTCTGAATTTGTACTGCATCTGCAAAGAAAATATCTGGTTTCCAAACTGCTTCTGAGTAATCTTCTCCAAGTGTGATTCTGCTGGGTCTATTTTCAGAAAATTTCTTCGCCATACTTTCGAAGGAAGGATCTGATTGGTTGAGTGTGTTTAAATAGTGGTCCGAAGAGTTATCACGTAGCAATTTTTCAGCGGTTTTCAGTAATCGTTTATCTGTCCATTTGTAACGAAGAAACAAGTCCATAGTCATTGTCTAAATGATTTAATTATATCGATATATCTGGATTTGAATACTCAATTATAGATGTTAGATTTTGTTTTCAGAGGTTAGACTTGAGTCATTGAAAAAAATGTCTTGCTTCTTTTCCAGTTTTAGTTTTTAGTAGGAACTCTTTTTTATTAGTGCATTTTCAATTTTATCTATGGTATCTTGAATTTTTTATAATGCTAATAGTTATAGCGTCATATGCTATTACACTCAATTGTCAATGATTTGAAGATTTTCAGATGCTCACCTCTCATATTGATGAAAAAAGGAAACTATTTATATAATTTATTATGATATAATGGTATAGGTGAGTTCATTTTGACTTAAAATAGTCGGAATTGTGCTTTGTTTTATATTTCTATCTCTCTTCAGGGGGCAAGTTCATACATTAGTCCAAAAAACACAATTTAAGTTTTGTTTATACTACCATTGCTGGTTAGGATAATGCAGAATGCACTCTGATTTCAAAGGCATTTAAAACATACTGTTTATCTCGAATATAAGTGTTCTAAGAATATAGCAAAACTAACGGTATTAAAAAAAATTACAAGCATTTGCCATTGAATGCTCCAAGTGAGAAAGCTATCATATTGCTGTCAATAAATTAATGTCTGTTAATGATATATACAAATAAGATCACTGCAGTTGAAAATTTAAATTGATTTATAGTTTGTATAATTCTCCAGTCTGAATTCTTCGTGCGTAATCATTGAAGCATATCATTGCAAGTTTACAAAATCACATTTGAATTTTTTGTAACAGCTTTCCTATTAAGTTGTTTGCAGAAACGCAAGCAACCATTTCGTTTTCATTTTTACTTTATCTTGCAATTGTTTCATCAAATTATGTAACTTCAGTAAAAGCTATACTTTTGTAGTGATACGTTTGTTAATGGATTCGGCATCGAGGTCTTAGAACGATGGAAGTTGGCCTTGTGTATATTTGCAACAAAATAAAAAAACCTGGGCTAGCATTATTAAAAGATTGATTTTAATCAAATGCACTTTTCAATATATTATATCCACGTCTAGTTTTATAAGCTATATGTATGGGCAATTCATTTATTGTATTCCTTGTGGAATACAATATCCGAAATGTTAGGAAATTTGGTTTCTAGCTATTCTGTACGTTTAATGAACTGTCCTAATAAATTTCATTATCCTAAATGATTAGCAAGTTATTCCTCATAACGTTAAAAAGTCTTTGGAATTAATATGGAATATATGTCGCATCAAAATTTTCTTTTAGAAAGACGATGGAACACTTAGATAAAAGTATAAGTCATTTCTAGGCTGTGATTCAAGGCAGATGTAATCTTCTATACGCATAAAGGTCTAATAAATAATAATTTTGTCTTCATTGTTCAATTATATTGACATACATTAAATTTTTTTGTCTTGAACTGTATGACTGAGTAAGAGCAAGAAACATCTAAATCCATATACATTAGCGCAACACATGAAACTAGGGGCTTTTCTCAGTAAACTTTAATCATTTTTTAATCATGAATACCATAGATTTTTGACATATTTGTTGACACTAAGCAATGTATAGTATGTTTTTAAAATATAAATTGTCAAGCTTTTGTCAGGACTTTTTTTATAAAACTTACTAAGTTTGTGATTATCACGAAAATCTTAAGTTTAGCTTACACAGAACTTTGTGCACAACTTTCAGGCAGTTTAATTGTTGTCAACAATATTTCTAGCGCATGAACTTACGACTTTGTTCTCGACCCTTTCCTTACATTCATTTAAATTTTTTTTTAATATTTGCAAAAAATAAACCTAATTTTCCTGCATATGTATTCTATATGAATGAATTCAGCAGTAGCTGTTTTTTAGTTGGAACATCAAAATCGTAATGAACCAAAATTAGTATGGAATAATGTATATTCAAATGCCAGCATTCCCGAAATTGGTGTTGAGAAAATTGTTTTTTAAAATTTTTTAGGCTGCAGCTTTTCGACATAGACTGGTAGTAATTAGTGCGCATAAAACGTTATCAAGGATAAAGCCTATTCATGAACTTTTAATGATAGGATCTTTGTGATACTATACAAATTTTTTAAATGTGTTTGCTGTAAAATGCATTTTGGCTTCTTTGCATGCGAAAGGTACAAACCAAAGTGGCGTACATATAAGCCTCGCAATGTTGTCGAATAATCTTCATGTAAGCATGACTATTAAAAAACAATCCGTGGTTAATCAATAAATGACATTAGTTCACTTGAACTTGTAGACACTATTTCAATGGAAATTGGATTTTAAACTGAATTTAGCTTTCAACTCCTCAATTGTTTCGAGTGTTAATTCCAATGTTTTTTCATTTTAATCATATCATCTTGCAATGTACTACCTGCTCTCTTTGGATTAAAAAGGAAAAGCAAAGGGTATTATTCTGTTAGCTGTAAATTTTAGACTTCAAATGGTTTAGTTTTCCTCTAATCAATTGTAGTATTAATGAATTCTTTTATCAGTGTACATGATTTTAAATAATTAACTAGAGAGCATTAACATAAGTTTAGAGGTGTTTCTTTTGTAATACGTGCTTAAAGATACGCCGGTATTTATTAGACGTGAATGTAATCTCAAGGGGACATTGAGACACGCTTGTTTTTGTAGGACGAAATCTGACAGATTGCGTCGCACTTGTCTACTAAAATTGTCTTTCTATAGATTTTTAAAAGAAGCTCTTTCACATTAATTAATAATGTAGTCGTATTTTTGTATATTACATTTCCTTTGTTTTGATGTAATAATTAAATCTGTGTGTTCACTAGAGAGAAGGTGTCGACACTTTTTATAAATGTTAACGAGGATTCGTTACGCTTAACCGTTAATATCGTCAGGTTGACGTCTAGTGCTGACCCTATGCAGAAACCCAACCGAGAAAAATAATGAAAAAACAGTTTTTCGGTTTTCAGCAGATACAATCGGATATAATTTCATTTCCAAGAAACTATTCGCTCTTCTCACAGCAAACGTCAAAATGCTTGTCAAGTTGAAGCATAATTTTGTTTTACACTATTAATTTAAGGTTATGAAATTGTAATATGCAGAGGCATTTTTCTCATGAATAACTTTTAACTAATACCGGTAGTAGTTGGCTACAAAATCGAAGATGAAGTCGAAATCTACGTTTTCAGTCGAAAAAACCGAAATGGAAACAGCTCATTTTTTGGAGACCGCCAAACATTACTTCTGTCTGTATGACTAAAATGTTTACATGTAAGATCGCGGTCATGCGAAAAACTATTGATCGATCTTTTGAAAATTTTAAAGTTGGCATTGTTTTGCACGTATAGTATAATATAATTATAGTGTTTGGTGTGTATAGTGAAATTACACTATTCTTAAAATTAATTGTATTAAAATTGTAAATGACAAAGTGTTGTTGATTTCTTCAAGAGTGATAAAGAACGTTTGGGCCTATAATCTGCTTGCTAGTTCTCAATTTTATAAAGGTCCGTTTTGACAACCACTCGATTAGTGTGGTTATTTCTAGCTGACCTACGTCTGCATTTTGAAAAAGGTGACATTGTTTTCACGTTACGTTTCTCTAGGGTTTTCGATCGTGTATCATCTCTTGACAATAAGACTGCACCTTTTGCTATCTTTTAAAATCGTATTTGACAAAAAGTGCTATTTGTTTGCAGTGCTAGTTGCGCTCTTCAAGGTTTGTTTTGGGACTATTGTATTTTTCTTATTTTTATTAATGATTTATCTGAGATCTGTTTCGATACTATTGTCCGACTTTTTGAAGATCTCAAAATTACGCTAGACAATCAGTGTAATATTAAAATTCTATTTCATCATCTTCAAGTTCGGTCTGTTAATAACGGGATGAAATTTAATTCAGGCAATTTACCTGAAAATGAATTTTATATCAAATGACAAAAACGTGAAACGGATACACGAGAGGAATTCTAACTTCAATTCGATCGGATTATCTCCAAAGACCACCGAGCAAGGTGTAAGACAGAGCGGCATAATAAAATGATTACGACTTAAGAATCACTTTAATAGAATTCTAAATATCAATAAAAAACGAAAATCTTAGAAGAAGTCAAATCACGAACTGTATAATTTTCTTAGAAAAGCTGCAAAGTGGTTAGAAATAATATTAAGGGTCTAGTCATCCATTTGACCTTGTTTTCCCTAGAGTTATAAAAACATATCAAGGAACTTGGAATAACGTCATAGTTGGAATAACGGCCACTTGATCTGCAGGTTGGGTTGAGTCGGATCAAGATGCAGATGCTTCGTCAACCTACAATTTAAAAAAAAATTATTTGCACTTTTTTTGCTATAAAAAATTGTAAAATCCAATATGATAAACACCCTTCAACAATTTGTTCGCCGCAGCTTTTCTCTTAGTTTACACGGTCAGTTGTCAGATTATTATTATTTTTTTACTCAACCTGCAGGTTGGGTAGGGTCAACAAAAAAGTATTGCAGGTTGGGTCGGGACAAGATTTTTAAATTTTTCGACCCATATTTTTATAAAGTTAAAAGTATTAATTCACATGTTTCCCAAACTCAAACGGCGCTTCCCATTTAGTGCTACAACAAATGTCAAAATCTTCTCAATTGTTCTATGTAGCTTGAGATATGCTTCCATTCTTTAGTTTGTTAATACTTTTAAAAAATTCCAACATCATTGCCTCATTGGCAATTACTGCATTATTGGTTTAGCCAAAATGTATTTGCTTCCCATATCATTACATTTACACTTTAAAGAACTCTAATTTTGACCTGAGAGAAAAAATCTCAAGTTAACGCCCGGATTCTATGTATATATAATAGAATTCTGTGGGAGCAGAAAATTATTTAAACACACCCCATTTGTTCCCATTGAAATTGGCCTCAGTGCCGTCACATCATCAGTTCCATTGACTATTCTGGTTCCATATTTCCAAGTAATCCTATTGTATAACTTTTCTTTTGCAAAAAATATTAATAAGGCGAAAAGCAGTAGTCCCGGCTTCTTCAAACATGGTCACAATACCATGTTGGTTTCATTTCCACTAAACTATTATTACCTGCTCATTATTCCCATTTCAGATAATCAAGCAGGTTGAACCCATGGGAGAAACAATTAAGGTCGTACGAATTCGTGACCGGGCAAGATCGTAAGATATACATAAAAATTAGACACTCCTCTATCTTACGGTGCTTTCAGATGTTGAATATCTTTTAATAGTTCATGAGTAACAATCACAGGTTTTAAAATATTTGAGGTTTTATATGAACAAAAATAGTCGTAATGATTTTCATTAATTTTTGAGACATTATGTTCCATGGATCCAACATCGTTTGTTCTTAAAATTACTAGCGTTCTTTGTGTAGTGAACAAGTTTGTTTTGTACAGATTACACAATCTTTCTATTTATTATAGTCTATGATTTTTGCAAATACCCGTACGGTTGCAGTTGATATTGAATCCAATTTATAACAAGCCTTGTGAAATTTTGAGCGAATGCGATAATAATAAAATAATACAAACGGAGAGTAAGTTTTCACATTTTCTTTAACAGTGTAAAGTATTTACGATAAGTTGTGTCTGAAGAGTGTCCTTTAAGCCGTTGTCTTTGTTTTTAAGTTTGAATAATGGGCGTATCTTTTGAATGAATCAATTAAAATTATTAAATTTTTCAGTGGATTTTAAGCCGGTGGGAGGAATTTATGCTATAGCTTTTCATTTTAATTTTGACCTCTAAAATTTTTACAACTAATGCAAAACTTTCATTTTCTGATCTATGTCCTCTTGGTGCGTTAACGATTTATTGAATACATTTTGATTAAATAAAACGTTCACTAATCAAAAATTTGAATTTATATTTTGTGCAGTCCTTTGTTAAATATATTGCCTTATGCATGACCCGACTCGTCTAATAATGATCCGTTACCCGACCCGATCCGACCCTACCCAATCTTCTAACACTTATCCGTGAGCCGACCTCATCAAAGAATGATTCCTAGTACAATACACATAAAAATGTTTTAACATGAAACTATCAATAAAAACAAAATCAATAAAGATAAAAAAAATAATTATAATCTATTAGTCCTGAAATATTTGAAAGATTGAAAATGTTTGACTTCTGAAGTTGCTCCTTAAATCTGTTAGTGTTCTACTATTCTAACGGTTATAAATTACCCGTCTAAGAGAGACCGCACCCGGCGGAGTTGACCCGTTTCCCACCGTGTACATGATAGCGAAATAATGGAAAGGCTGATAAGTTTGTTTTTAGAGCAATTCATTAATAGTGGCAGACAAGCATCTTAAATAAACAGTTTCATTACATTTCCTTATTGTAGTTAAACTACGATCTTTTGGTAGACTACATAACTAAACATACAAGGTATAATACTAACATTCAATCACCTTCTTTAATTTACTCTTAATTTTCGCTTAGAATGGATGTGTCTCAACATCAATTGAAATAGGTCAGACCAGCTGTTATTTTCACTATAGAAATTGAACTATACTTCAGAAAGAAACATATTAAATAGAATATATTTTTGCTTTCTTTTATCCAGCTGCGTATACATTTGCTCAGAATCTGTACATGACTTTACAATGCAACTTTTTTTAAGTTTAACACAATTCGTAGTTACTTGTGAAATAACTGCACTAATATGCGTCGACTACCGCAGTAGTCACACGATCTGCAGCAGAGAGATTTACTACCATACCAAACATTAAATTTTACGAAAACAAGTCACACTGTTCATTCATCCAATTACTAACATTTACAGCAGGGTGGAGTGTGGGTGACTTTTTCCCGCGGATCGGGTCGGGTTGACCCGTTTCACACCCTGATTTACAGCAGCAATGCTTTTGTTTTGAATCGGTCTTATATTTTTGTTGATTGAAAATTATAAATAATTGTGCTGCGCGCCAAGGTCACTCAAGTGGTATATTTCAATATCAAATCGCTAAATTGACCGTTAAAAGTTCAACACTGCCTTACTAAAACTATATTCTCATCATAGATACGCACTTTAGCAAAGCTACAAATCGCGATATTGTTTTAAAATATACCAAAATCCATTGCTTCAAAGTTAGATGTTTGCTGTAGCCCCCTTCCCCTTTATGGTGAGGAGCGGAATAAAATAACACATTAATTTGTTTTTTTTGAAATTTACCAATTCATTACACCAAAAGTTTCCAAGATATATTCAATGATATGCTTTGGTAGGAAAAGGTATTATTGCAATGTATAAATGAAAACTAGGCTACTATTTTCGATTAAAATATTTACATCGAAGAAATAAATCAAATAGTGAAGCACTAAAGATTGCGATATCGTCACCGCGCAGGCCTCTAGTATTTCAACGGCAATTACTATTCGGTAGCAGAGTTGCAACTGGGTCTGGGTAATCCTCATCAGGGATTTGTCTACGCATCAGCCAGATCAAAATGTCAATTTTTCCCTTAAGGCTTTCAGGTCACATTTATCTAATAAACAAGTGAAAAAAAATGCACAAAAAGGCATATCTCAATACAGTAAAAATTGAATTACACAAATTACGTGAGCGCTTTAAATAGTTTTAATGTTTTCAGAAGTTTTTGTTTTTTTCTGTAATTGTTAATATTAAATTAATATTAACTTGATAGTAAGTCTTGAAATTCGATTTAAATCTAAATCAATTTTTTTTGTGAGAAATCGAATGGTGTTACATTAACAGATTTAATACATTTGTGCAAATATAGGAATCCTTCACAGACTGATTTAATAAATCATAAGATATTTAGCTGAAGTTAGACTGAGGATTTGATGTTTGCTAGCATTTTGCTGCATAAAAATTATTAAGATAGTTTATTACTTCACTTCCTAAATTATGGGAAATGCTAGAACTTTATCTTTAAAATACATTTCCGTCTTTATAATGGCGCGACGCATTCGAATGTCAGTGACGAGTAGCGTGAGGTGTTCCTTCACTCTAATGTATACGCAAGTATGCTGTTGGCAAAACCTTGCAATCAACGTTATAAAAGAGCGGGTCTGCATATGTCACATTTTGTGACCCTATTGCAACTCTGCTCGGTAAATGATGGGAATGGTGATTAAAAGTCCTCGATCATTTGTTTGCGACAGTGTAGTAAAATCAGAACCATTTAGGTGCGCGGCATCAATGTAGTGCGACGCTGCTTACTTGCAAATGATTGTAAAACAGTTAAACCGTGCCATTTGTCCCTGTAACTAAGCCCCACTTGGTCTTGCGTATCGAATGGGCGTATGATTGTCAATAAAAATTGTTTTGATCACTGATTCGACAATTTTAAAAACAATTTAGGTTTATTTATTTTCACTTCTAAATGCAATATTTTTGTTAGTTGTTTTCTTCATACCCAACTAAAATTTTGTGAGACAAAAACTATGTACAATTATACATTGTGTATAACTACGCTATTTTTAATACACCTTGATTTTGAAAATGATCATTTAATTGGAGGCGTCTTGTTCTGTAGTCACACACAAACCAGTAATCAGGGGTTATACGAGAACCTCGCAACTCTGAGAGTTCTCACGCTGATCCCTAAACTAAATATTGCTGCACGACTGCCTTCCTTCTTTAATTTTTATCACGTGTAAATTTTGAACAAATTTGACGACTTTCAATCAGGAACCAAAAGCGTGGTCCGATGAAATAATGCAAAGGTTAGAAACGAAGACAAATAATATATTTTGTTATTTTTGTATCAGCACAGAAAACCCTACAACGTCTTAGTAAATCTCAACATTTAAATACTGCTCAGCAGTAAGGCTTACAATGGCAAACTCTTTTGTAAAATTTTGGCCTGTACTGTACTAGTATTCTTGAATTAACACACCTTTAAGCTTGAGTTTAATAGCGAGAGCAAATGTCTTTTAAATCATTTATAAATATTATTAGAACCTATAAATATTTTATAATACCTCTATTCCTATTGCCCTCAATAAACTTTACGAGTTTATCCTCACAATCGAAATGTTTCAGTGGAACGAAGCTCTTTTAAAATCGATTTTATTCCTATTTCGGCTTCCAATTATTTAGGCCTCCCACTAATTCAATAGTTTGAAATAAGTCATTCAGATTCGATGGCTTCTATTTCGGTCTCGTTACATTTTGTTTAATCTAAAATTCTTACCATGTCTGATTCCGAAACTGGTCCAATGCTGTAAATTTTTAATCCAACTTCTACTTTGTCTGCTGGACCTAAATAACGTCAATTTCACATATTTCCTTCTACTTTTTTATATGCAATCATTCATAGCAAATATAAAAAATTTACATATTTGAAATGTACTTGATTCAGTTTTTTGGGCAAAGATATTTAATTTAACACTAGCAATGCCGGAGCCTAGCCAGAGAGAGAGTCAAGGCGACATAGTCCCCCAATCGGAGCGGCTTCCAAGCAAATGTGGATATGGATAGGGTAATTTAATGAATTTCAAAGTTTACCTGTATGAAATTTCGCTCAAATACCACCAATTCAAAATCCTGGTTACTTTCCTGTTAATATGAAATTCATCTTCTAATATGTGTATTATATTTATATCGAGGATATCTACTTGTGTTTTTTGTTTTGGAAAATCAATGACAAGTGTATAGTCCACCTTTTTCATCTAATTTTCTCGTTCAGTAATTATTCAATGACAATATCTCATTCGTATAAACACATCGCTTAATGTAATCGGTATATTTTGATTATAATGTCATTCCATGCGTATTGCAATTCTCTCAGATTACACATTGCAACTGTAAACACGTTTTAGATGTTGTTTATCGGCGTTGACATAAATTCAATAAATCAGAAATGCTAGCAACTTCTAAAAATTATTAAGTTAAAGCCTGGATTCCTTTTACTCTCACGATTAAAAATAAAAATCCAGTTATTTTATAATAACACAACTTCACGAAACTGTTTTAGACATTTTTTGTTTAAACGACAACCATTTCCATTGGTGATCAACAATCTTTTTAAAAATCTTATTTCTTTTCTAAATCGGAGGAAAAGTGAACATTAAAGAAAAATGCAATATTTCTTTTTTACAACGTATTTTTAGAAAGGTATTTATTTATCCCACTCCTGAATTACATATATTTTTTCCAATGAGTTTACAAGTAATTTTTTTTTGTTTTAATTGTTGAAGAAACCATAACTGTTTGTTCTATGCATTTTTCAATGTGGCTTGAAATTAATCTATGTAGATTAATTTTTGTAGCTGTGCCAGAGCAAGAGAACTCCAATTCGGCACAAGTAGTGTTGATCTATAATCGAATTAATCAATTATTCACTCCTCTTTAACAGTACTCAGCCGTCATCATCAAATAGAACAAAACCTCCTTAAACACCTCAACGCGATACAACTGAGCATTGAACATGCCCAGCTCCATTCCCGATCTACCTGCGATACATATTTCACCAATTAAACTAGTTTCTGTTAAAGGCGTTATTCAGGGATGCGTAAGCAGAGGGAAAGTTATGATCTACATTATCTCAATATATAATTCACTAGAGACCAGTTTACCTTTGACTTTTAGTTTTTAATTTCTTATTGCAAAATAATAGGTTTTTTGCATTTTCACCACAGTATTCTAGACAATTACATCAAGCCATTTTTAACCCTTTCCCCTCGCGTTACTTTAATGCAACCAACCGTTGTCCACATTTTTAAGCAATTTTCTCACGACCTAATATGAAATTGTTGATATACCTGGAGTTCATGAAAATATTAACCCTTTTGCAATGAAGTTGCGACTTTTTCAAAAATTTTCAAATTCTTCCATACCTAATGTTCTATAACCCTTGGTAGCAACAAATAACCTAAACTATTTAATCAAATCACCAAACCCCGTTCAGGTGGTTCGCCTTACAAAGTGAGAGTTGGGGGCGCTGAAGTTGTCGTTACCGGAGAACTGTCTTAAAACCTAAGCTTCGTGATTGTTCGCGAATTGAGAGAAACAATTATAAAGGAGACAAATCTGTATCCTAAAATATTTTTAAATTTTACTTCATCAACTATTAGCGTTTAAGAAACCTTTGCAGATTTTAATATATTCCTTGTAGAAGTAAGGTTAAAGATGTTTTTCTTCATGTTAAGCACGCACAACTTTTGGTCTTTTCTTACTTCTTGCAAATTGATAAATATAATTTTTGTAAATATTTTAATTACAGGAATTTTCTTTTTTTCGTTAAGGAGGCGAATGAGCAGGTTATTTGTTTTATGCAACACAGTTGTTCTAAACAATCTACAATCAAATGAAAATCAGAAATTAATCACCTAGTTCTCAATTTTTTGATATAATATGAAGATCAATTGTTTTCATTTTCAATAATATATTTCCGATATCTTTAAAGATATCATTATTTTTTATTATTCCCTTCTTTAGCCTAATAGTATCTATTTATGTGAGAAACACTCATGTTTTAGTGTTTTATTGATTTGAAATTTATAATTAATCCCAAAGTTAACTCAAATATTGACTGGAAAAGAGAGCAATTGAATACATTAAATATTGTAAAAACAACACAAATAGTATTTTAAGAAAATCGATAAGGCAACAACTATCAATCCCTGGATTCATAAATATTAATAAATTGAGTATTATTGATTTATCCTCAAGAAAAAGTCATTGCTTTCTTTTAATCACATTAATAAAAGTAGTATTCAATCAAAAAAGTTGCTATGGCAACTTTTTGTAACAATTATAGCTCAGAGCAAGAGCCTATGAACATTTCAAACACTATTGTCTGCAATATTTTTTATGGAAACTTTTCCCTTTTATTCAGGTTTGGCAATTTGTTGTGAACTAGCTTAATCACTGCCTGGGTCCTTTTAAAAAGAGAAACCATTTTTCCATTTTCTCAATACTTTCCTCCCAATCCATTAGGAAATTTGAAAATTATGAACCATGGACACACCTATTAGTGAATGTGCTTGGAATTAATGTTGAAAATTTGTACTAAAGTTTATCCTGTTCTTGAAGTACTTGAATAGTTTTAAGTTCTCTCCATACCCTTTGTTCAGCTAATCAGTTGCATCAAACGAAGGGAGTAGCAATTAACTGAAACTTTCTTCATATATAGATAGATTACCTAACCTATTCAAGCGTGCCGACCTCAAAGTCCGAGATGTGACTCTAGAGGGCGCGCTTTAAAGCTAAGCTTGAAGAACAATCAAAACTTTCAAAAAATACCAAGGCAATTTGAGGTTAAATTAAATCGAATTAACATTTTTCATTTTCTCTAGCTTTATGTTGCATGTTGCGGCGTGATGGAGAACTGGATTGTGCATTAGTTTCCCGGAATTGGTAAGTTTTGCAATACCTTAAAAGGATCAATGGTGAGTTCCTGCTGGTAGGAAGAATAATTGCCTATGCTTAGTTGTATATTTCATTCAGAAAGAAAAACTTGTTGTCGATTAAGTCGACAACGTTGTTTTTCTCTATCTTTAATTCTCCTTAATTTAGAAATGTTATAAATTATTGTGCTTATTGAGTTAATAATATAAAACTGAAATAACGTGCAATTTTCGTTAAAAACAACCCTGATTTTTATCATATTGCCCCTTAACACTGGTCAATTTATTTTCTCGCTCCAACACAAAAATTCAATATCAGTTATTGGAGGGGCGTGTTGTTGTGTAATCATTGATTTTCTATGCCCTGCTCACATTTAATTGTGCAATGGATTATCGACGCAAATGTTTCGGCGCGGTGGGCGAGTTTTTAAAAGCTTTTAATGATCGAAATTTGATGAATGAGATGATTAACCCGGAAACGCTAGAAATGATGATAAATTGTTATTGTCATTTATATAACTGAAGAAGCGTACTCTTCATGCATTTAATTATCTTTTATATTTGTGGAAATATGCATATTAGTTTAAGTAAACTTATTGTTTGGCTATTCATTTCAAATTGCAATTCCTCACAAATACTATAGTTACGTTCACTAGAGTGTTAATTAAGAAACTTTTCCACATTTTTCATTTTCTACTTTTCACCCAAAATTACTGATCATGTCTACATAAATTTACCAAGTATGATGCAATTTGAGTTGTTTATATTTATTAAAATTATATAACAATAGTTGCAATATATGTACATGTACTTCATATTTTTGGGCAATGCAATGACTCTCCTCATTTAAATAGAGACTTGTCTTTATATGATATAAATCTATTCGCTTATCTCGTTTTGTTCTAATTCAAACAACAAAAGTTGCGGTATTTTGATTCTTTACAACTCTGGTCTGCTTTACTCTTAACTTTGGTCTCAGCAATTTTTATTTTATTGTTTGTGAACTAAGGGCTAAATTATTTAATAATTGTTTATAGCTTAACTCTGCCTAATTTGCATTTATACTAGCTTATCTATTTTTATTTTAGTGTAACTGTTTTTAGCAAGGCTTTTAGATTTAACATTTAATCCCGATCGGCCCCTTTATTGCCATTTAACTACTTTAATTAGACACCTTGTCGGTGACTCGAATCGTTCTATTTCTGTTTTTAATAAATATAATTACTTTGTTCAGATATTTGTCCCCAATTCCCTTGGCAAGATTGATTTCCTAAACGATTCCAATTTTAGAAATTGTATAAACAGAAGTTTGTCATCCTTTTACATAATTATTTACAATTTTTTATTACGTTTGCTTAGCTTTTAGCAATTATATCTCTCAAATAGTAATTCCTTTCTAAAATATTTTTTGCACATTAAGTATAAACTAAGCTATAACCTTAAAGTTTGAGTTTGACATGCTTTAGTTTGTATTAAATTTTTTTAAATATGAGAATTCTACAGAAGCTCATGCCATAATTGTAGATAAACGAGAGATACTCAAAGAATATATCGTCGTATTGAAGTAATAATAATACAAGTCATTTTATTTAGCTTTCTGCTTTGAAATCTATTACAGTTTTGCCATATATTGAAGGATTTAGTGAAATTCTCACTAAGCCCGTCAAAATGTAAGTTACAAGTTTCTTCTCTGTGCACCAATGTAAAAAGTTTAATATAAATGTTCCAAAATTACCAAACATTTTGCTTTTCGCATAAGTTCATACCAGGCTGTGTGCAGAGTTTAACTTTCCTTTCCTTAAAAAGCCTTTTCGTTGCCTAGAGACATTGCCATGGAGTATAATGCACTCACTATGTGACTGCGAGTTAATACATGGACATTGAAAACTGTTAAATATTATTCTTACAATTCGAAATTATATTTTTGAAAATATTCCGTATTTATTGAAAATAGTTATAGAATGACATACATATAGGTATATGTATGTACCAAAGGACTTGCACTGAATCATTAAAACATTGAGATACCCACAAACATGTATGAAATTTGTTTGACTATTTAACATTTGATTTTATAATATTCATGGGTAGTGTTATGTTGCAATCAATGTAAGTTGATAGTTTATAGTCTCTTTTGGACTTCCCCTATGGGCAATATGCAAATGAGACTAATGCAATCAATGACTGCATATTTGTTTTGCGTGAGTTACTTTTAAAATTCCACTTCAGTGTTTACCTACTTTTATTAATTTCCCACTGTGACAGTTGTATTTTTAATCTGGAAGTTTACCTTTAGTTGCATTTAATTCGTTTTAATCTAAACTTATGGAATAGATTTTCTAAAGCTGTTTAATTTTAATCAACATGCATTAATTATTCCTTTTAACCTTAAACAGCTTGGTGTCATTTTAAATTGACAAACCGTTTTTTACATTTTCAAAATTTTCTCCAACCCCATTAAGAAATTTGAAAATCATGAACGTGTTTGAATTTAATATTGAATATTTGTTTATTATTGTGCCCGATGTACTTGACAAGATTAACTATTTTTAATATTCAAGTTTTTTGAAAGTTTTAATTTCTCTCCATACCTATTGTTCAAGTAATTATAAGGTTTAATTTTAACTCTTTCTTTATGTGTGGATATACCTCCCAAATCTATTGCTGGGTGCCGTGTCCTAAGTCAGAGGTGGCACCTGCAACCCGAAATTTGCCCAGTCGTGTGGCTCAATTGGATAATGCCGGGTTGTGATTAAGGAGCTAAAATGAAAGGGGAGACACCCCTCTATGACTTTTTGGATTATTTTATTTTATGCGCTTAAATTTTTTTCAAAAACTTTTAACCATTTTCTATAATTCCTAGGCTGTTCTTTTGTTTCAGGTTTTTTTATTTCAGAATTCAATGATTTCCATCTAATTTTATAAATAACTATTATGTGACCTATTTTCTTTCTGTCTATTTAAAGCTTTGTGTTTTACACCGTCAAAATAAGAAGTTTATTTTTCTTTGATGTTTTTTGTCACACAATTTCCTTCCAATATAATTTATACTGTGATCTTCAAATTCTCTTGTAAATATGCAGAACAAAGTTCATTGTCAATGCTCCTACGTTTCATATTGCCAAATGATAATTGCTCAAATTTACTGTATCTAGAATTTACAAATATATCTATTGCTTTGTCGACCAATGGCGCCAAGATTATTGGTGATGATTCAACCTTTGTCTACAATTTATCTTTAAAATTGTCTAATGCAATTAAAACTATTTTCATTGAATCTAGGATTGCATAGATATTAGGGTTGCAAGTTTATTTCTTAATGGGGAACATTAAGTAAGTTTTGGCAACATAATTTCGTCTTGAATTATAACAACTAATTTAGGAAAATTAAGGTATAATGGATTACTAGCTGGCACTTTTCTGCCTCAATTTGCATTCATCATTGCTATGTAGTATTGCAGTGTGCTAATGTGGTTAGCATTTTTCGTGTATGCTGTTTCGGCCCTAAACCTTATTAGAGATCACCTGTTTAAGTAATTGTTTTCACTTTTTGGACCATAGCTTTTTCGGAGACTGAATTTAAAATAAATAAATATCCTTTGTCCTTCTCGCCTTTTTTGTAAATATTAATACCAAATTTCATTAAAATTTTGCAAATAATTCCCGAGATTTTAAGTAACATGCACAGACACTCCTACACACAATTCTGTTCTATTATACGTATTACATTTATAGACTCATCTTGAGGGTTCGCACCAGTATTTGTTAGGGCAAACTATATCTTTTAATACTGGAAGTTTTTGAAGACTCCTAATGTTTTAAAATTTGTTATATTTTAAGAGTGATTGACTTTAAAATAAGATAAATTAAATATTAAATAGCACTAGGTAAACACAATTAAAATTAAAACGGTGTTGTCGCTTCAGTGCTTCTTCCGTATTTTTCTTATTTCGAATGCTTCTTCACACTCAACATAGCCAAATTCACATTAACAATTTAAAAAATGGAACTTTTTAACTTTTGGGGTCAAGCGGACTTATTTCTTGCTAAAACTTTACAAGTAAGTTTGACATCGAGAAGCATATTGAAGTAAAATTGCAAAATCTTTCTTGAAAATTAATCGTGATTTAAAAAAATTCGTACTCGCTTAATTTTTTATTAATTTCTTGATTTTGTTGCATTTTCTTTATTTTTCAAGATTCTGAAACGTTTTGTAAGTTACTGTACATTATTTTACTTTTCTAAGATTTTCACATTGAGTGTTAATTGTTTCTTTTTACTATTTATCGTTTACTGAATTTATCGGTTATCTAATTTTGTTGTTTCACTTTCAAGTATTGACAGGATTTTCAACACTGAGTTTGTTTCAAAAAATTAAACCTTAAACTTGCGTATGTTATGAAATTTGAAACTCATGAGACATGGGCACATCTATTGGTTAAGGTACTCGAATTTAATGTTTTAAATGTATGCTAAAATCTTTGCTGTGCTGGAAATACTGGAAAGATTAGCTATTTGTCATTGGAAATTCAAATTTTAAAAAAGTCTAAGTTATTTCCAATCCTTAGTTGTTTTTTTAATGTAGGGACCCTACCAAAGCCCATTGAAGTTAGGCGTGCGCAAAGTCAAGGTCGCGACGCCTAATTCGCGCAACGACACTCCCCATTCGACAGTTCAAGGTTAAGACATAATATATTTTTTTAGTTTTCAAAACGTTACGAGCTGAAATCTGCATTTCACTTTACTGTAAGTAAGGCAAATAAGGTAAATAAGGCAAAGTGCAGTCGAATTCTCATGTCGACTTTTGAAATTATTGGATGTGTACAATTGCTCTAGTGCTCTATTTGCTAACTAGCAGCCAGACGAGTTGTCTACCGCGATAGTATCCAAATTGAATTGGCGCAAGATCCTCTTTAAATTATTGTTATTTGATATCTATAGGAGTCTATTTATTATTTTATCGTTGTCATTTTCAATCACTGTCGTGCTCAGTGCCAATTTCTAAATTAAAATCTTCACTGATTGGGACTTCAAATGAGATTATAATTCCCAGTTCAAACGCAAAAGTGACCTCAAGAACTACTCTTGCGTTGCTTCTATTCCACGATTAATTCTATTTTAATATTCTAAAACTATTCCACCACTGAACAATGATGTTGTAAGCGCATTAATATCGACCTCTGATTCAACATTATCACATATTCCAATCCTTAGTCTAGTTAGTTCAGGTAAAACTACATTTTAGTGAATTGTTAAGAAACGTTTAATAGAGTCAGATTCTTAACTCAAGCCGAGAAAACTCCCAGAAATGTTACTTCTAATGTTGATCACTCCATATTCATTATTTTAAATCAATCCTGAAGCGGTATTATTTTCCCCATGTAATGAAAATACAGAAAAAGTTATTTTTCGACATTAGCAGTGTGTCTTCAGTTCGTCAAAATACGTCCAGCTGTTGATGAAAACATCTCCCTGAATATTCTAGCAAAAATTACAAGAAATTTATAAATAACTGTTTTACAGGTAACAAACAAAGTACACTCCGATATTTTGCTTATAATTTTACTAGGGTTAGCGCTGATTCATTAATGGGTCACTAAAATCATAATCAATTATTACACAGCTGATGGATTAATCTAACGTTAATTCAATATCATAGAACACATTTAAAGTAACAGACTAGAATTAACTCCACCAATGGATGCAAACAATACCCGGCCTTTTCAATTTCATACATGCGTGGCCGTAATAGATATGTGCTCGTCTTCGGGTCACTGAATAGTTTGACATGTTAAACTACTAATTTTGAAAATTAGGTTTCTTAAAGGTTGCCTTGAAAACGAAGAGATTAGCAAATAAAAAGTTGTATGTAAATGATCAGTGTATATCGGAAAAAAAGGAGGTGTTTTTATTCAAATGTAAATGGCTGATTTTAATTCTTTAATATTTGAAAGTTGAAATGCTGTTTGTACAAATGTTGCAAACTGAAAATGTAGCTTCCAGTTTTGTGAGAAGTTCATGAGGTTAGTAATGTGAGAATGTCTCGTATTTGTTTACATATTTATATTTAATCAACTCTTCTTGCTTAACATTTCAACTGAGGCTGTTTATTATTGCTCCCATATTCATTTCGATTGGAATTATTTACTTGAATCCAGCCAACTATTTCAAAATAATACATTTCTTGTGTATTCGAATTGTTTATGCCACCTGCCTCTAGGGCAACTTTTTGAGACTAAACACAGCGTTCAATTTAGTCAAATTTGAAGCAATCATTTGTTTTGACTTTCAAATGCCAAAATTGAATTCAAATCACAAAGCTTGCATAATTCACATTTTCCAATAATATTACTTGTTTAGCATGCTAATTTCTAGTTTTGTTCCCAAAAGTGTAATAAATAGTATTTTCCTTGTAAGTCCTATTTTGATATACTAGAATTTGAATAATTTTTGTTTACATAAGCTTTTGATATATATATATATATATATATATATATATATATATATATAGGGTGTTTGAGCCAATTTTACAACTAATTTCATGACAGAAACAAACTAGCAAAGGATTAATGCATTGTTGTCAAAGTTATATTTTCTAAAACCTTATTCTCTTGGCTATAAAATTGGACAGTTTCATTTCAATCAAAGCTAAAATGACTCCACAGCAGAGAAGACGGGAAAGGGTGGCAGACCTCCTGCGTGCCAAAGTTGCTCCAAGAGAGATCTGTGCTGTAGTTGGCGTCTCTTTGAAGACGGTGTACAACGTAATGAACACTGTGGTTAGTGGAAAAGGAACCATTAGGAAGTCTGGCAGTGGTGGAAATAACAAAAAGCGGACACCAAACTTTTTGGATGCTCTTCATACCAAGATAACAGAGGAGCCTACGAAGTCTCTGAGAAAAATGGCGAAAGAGATGAATGTACAGCCCAGCACAGTTCAATTGGCTGCACAAAAGGTNTTTACAACTACTTTCATGACAGAAACAAACTAGCAATGGATTAATGCATTGTTGTCAAAGTTATATTTTCTAAAACCTTATTCTCTTGGCTATAACATTGGACAGTTTCATTTCAATCAAAGCTAAAATGACTCCACAGCAGAGAAGACGGGAAAGGGTGGCAGACCTCCTGCGTGCCAAAGTTGCTCCAAGAGAGATCTGTGCTGTAGTTGGCGTCTCTTTGAAGACGGTGTACAACGTAAGGAACACTGTGGCTAGTGGAAAAGGAACCATTAGGAAGTCTGGCAGTGGTGGAAAGAATAAAAAGAGGACACCAAACTTTTTGGATGCTCTTCAGACCAAGATAACAGAAGAGCCTACGAAGTCTCTGAGAAAAATAGCGAAAGAGATGAATGTGCAGCCCAGCATAGTTCAATTGGCTGCACAAAAGGATCTGGGTTACAAATCATTTGTTAGAACGCAAAGGCACCTACTGACTGAGTCTTTGAAGTAAAAGAGACTGATAGGGTGCAAAAAAGTCATGAAATATCTCAGGACTCGAGGTGGCACTGTCAAAGTATTTTCTGATGAGAAAATCTTCATCGAAGATGCTGTTGTCAACAGGCGAAATGACCGGTTCCTCGTAAAGTCAATAGAAGAAGTTGTTGGCACATTCCGCACAAAGAATGCAGCTCAGATCATGGTCCTGGGTGTCGTAGCCTCTGACGGCAAGAAGATGCCCCCTACTTTTTTCAACCTAGAGAAAATGTGGGGGCTGATGTATACTACAAAGCGCTGAGGTACCATGTATTGCCATGGCTGAAGACCCACTATCCAGTGGGCAACTATGTATTGACCCAGGATGGTGCACCATGCCATACAGCAAAGAAGGTGCAGAAGTTCTGCAAAAACAATTTCGCTGACTTTTGGCCGCCCTCCAGCCCCGACTTGGACCCGTTAGATTTCACTGTGTGAGGCGTCTTTGAAAAGGCGACTAACAAGACTCCTTATCCCAACTTAGAATCTCTGAAGACTGTCATTAAAAATGAGTGGACCAATATGTCTGAAATTTTCCTCATTGATGCATGCAAATCTTTCCGACGCCGTATTGAAGCCGTAATTGATAATAATGGAGGACACATTGAATAATAGTGTCTCTATGTGTGTTATATATTTGTCATTAAAATCATTTTGAATTATATGGTTTTGTCAAATGTTGTAATGCAATTCAATAAATGATGACCAATTTTGTAAAATTTGCTCATACACCCTGTATATATATATATTTGCTAATTTACGCATTTCTCTTATTAAACTTATTTCAGGCGAACTTTTTTGGTTGCTATTCTTTTCATTGAATTATCATGGAACTAGTTGTGATTTTAGGAGAGTATGAATGGTAAAAATGTCGTCACATGATTCAAAATGATGACGTCATCAATATTTTTGGGACGTAATCGATAGTATCAGTGAAATTGCCAGTGTAAAGTTTTTCTCTAGATGACATTTTCCATTTAAGAATTATGTTTTTTCATGTTTTTGCCAGTATATTAGCCATGAAACTTTGTTGTGTATGCAATATGCTGTACATACCACCGATCACCTATAAAGGTGTGCCCAATCAATTGCAATCTTATCGCAAAATTTGATTTTATTTCTCGTTTAATATCTTCTAACTCTTCATTTCATACACTACATAAGAAATTAGTGAAGCATTTGCAATATATCTCAAAACATTGATGACGTCATTAAAACGAATGCTGCTCGTACATTTTGCAGTAATTAAATGTAATTCAACTGTAAATTAATTATAGCACTTTAAATAGTGATTGCATTAAAACTTTTACCTACTTGAAAAGATTCATCAATATATTCAATTGCAATCATGTTTTAAAAAAATTGTTTAAAGTCGAAATTAATATAAATGATGTCAGGTTCCTATCTGCAGCCTTTAAAACGTTACATGTATTAGACCTTAAATAACGCTGCTGGCTACCTCCTCTCCCTTTACGTTTAGCACGGTTAAGTTTTTATTGACGGTTTTTATGTAGCTTGAATCTAGTCTGTTTTAATTTTTATTGATGAAACGTTTAATTGTAATTTATTTTTTATGCATTGCTCAACATAAAGTATGATTTGTATTATCAACCTGACACAATTTTTCAATTAATTTTGAAGAACATTTTCAGTAATTGTCATTAACTTTGATTTATTTGCAGAAAGACAGCCTGTTATTTCTAATTACTTTCAGGAGTAAATGAGTTCTAAAGAGAACGGCTCTCTAAAAGTATTTGAGTTATGATTATGTATGTTTATTTCTAAGACTATATGAAGTGGTCTCACTAGCTTAAAAAATAGGGTTAATTTTTGAAGATAAAATTGAATTTTACTGGAAGAATTTTATAATGTTATCATTTTAAATATTGAGGCAGCAACGTTTGACTCATTTTAAATGAAACTGTTTGAAAGTTTATTTAATTTTAACCCTTCGTCATAAAAATTAATCTGATAAAGGGCTGTTTTCGACAATGTCATATAAGTCCAAATGTTAACTTTTTGTTGTTGTAATTATCATTGACAGTTCCTTTGAGTATCGAAATGTCTCTGTGAACTGCGGATGTATATAGTTTTCTCTTAACAGCTATCAGCCACATAATACTGATCGATAACAAAGTTATAATTTTTCTTTGAAGCGGTTTTAGGTCTTTTCACTTCTTTTTAAAGGCCAACTTCTCTTTCTCGAGATTTGAAAAGCCCCCTGGCGCAAGTATTATTTCAAATTCTTTAAATGAGATTTACATTTGTTTCTCTCTAATTTCCGAGTTGCAGGTGTGTCTCATTGGTTTTAATTTACTTTTAATCGTCAAAACTTGTGGAATCTCATTAAGATTTTCAGCCACTATTCTCTTGTAGTAGAAGATTTTCTAATCTGATCTTGACAAAAGCATGCATTTAATTTGTAGCTCGAGGGTATTGAATCTGATAGGATGACTAGTGGGATTAAAATGCCTTAATAATTAGTGATCGCGGTTCATTTTCAAGCGAACAGGTCGCTTTATACACCACGAATGAATTGGGGGCGTTTTGGTTTATAGCGATTACCGTATAAAGTTGAGGTGTTTGATTTTTCAAAATAGTACCTGAACCAGACATTTTCTGTTGTAATTATACAATATATATAAATATTTCAATAACTTGTACAAATATAAGCATTCACCTGTACATTTCTGATTTATATATAAAATATATGTCAGCAGTGTTTTTTGAATGTTTTCTAGTTGCAAAAATGCATTAAATTTAAAAATGTCACTTCATTTTGAAAAAAGCACGATTGCAAATGAAAGTTAACCGTAAAAACTTCTGAGAGCATTAAAACAAATTTAGATGCATATGGTATTTGTGTAATTCATTGTGTATATAATAATCAACTTTATTTTATTGGGATAAGCCCTTTTGTGTACTTTTCCTTCCCCTTTGCTTGTTTGTGAAATAAATGCGATCCATTGACCCGGCTAACCCGGGTGATTTATGTGAAAATTGGTACGGTTGTAGTTGATAGCGAGCTGTGGCGAATGTGGTTAGTCGCTGAGTTGGAATGTTAGGTCTGGGCGATACGGGCATTTTGAATTCGATCCTGTTTCGATTTGATTATCATTTAAAAGTTCGATTATCGATTCGACTGAAGACTAAACTTGCTTTAGACATATTTCCTATTTGCTCTTATAAACATAAGACTAAAAAATTTCAGGGTTGAGTGGTTGTCTCCAAAAATCAGAATGTATTTAGTACTGCGTGGAAAAAGTACTGCTTATTGCTGTGCGTCCCATTATACTTTAGCCGGGTTACTCGAATCGAATATCTTCATAACTTAAAGGCTTTTAACCTGAACTTTAAAATTTTACATTTACATCTATATTCTTTTTCACCTATATTCTATTTCTAGGTGCTAAAGTCAAATTGGTGTATTCTTATGTGTTGTTTAATATTATATCGTCGACATTTTTTCTGATTTACATATTTCCAATTTTGAGGAATTTTTCAGCAGAATTCAGTTAATTAACTTGAAGTTTGTTATGCAGAATTCTCATAGTGAGGAACATGCAAAATTTTTTCGATAAATTGTATTCCTGGATTGTAGCAACAAATAGAGTGTGTTCTCAAATAGGTCATAGCTTATATATATATATATATATATATATATATATATATATTAAAATTTAAGTTTTCATCAAAATTTGTGTTCTCATTCGTTCTTGGATATATCAAAACAATTTTATAAATTAAATTTATTTGCATTGTGAATTGTTTTATTGAACACTTATTTAATTTACCCTATTATAGAACTAAAATTACATTAGAACAATTATATTAGAAAAATTTTGCAATTTTGACAGTTGTCTTCTGTTTTTATTAATTGATTTTGTTTGTGAATTCAATAACAAAATCCTTCAAATTTTTAGCAGTAGAAAGCCTGATGATTCTGTATCTTATATTTATGCAGTTGTCAGAATTGACCTGTTCAAGTAAAACTAGCGAATATAAAAGCAAATGAAAGAAAATTATCAGAAGAACAAAATATGCAAACATTAAATTGGACCACTCAGGATTTCTAGTGTTAAGATATGTCAGAAAAATTTCATCGTCTGAATAAACTTGTTTTTAAAATAAATACACTCATAATTATAAATTAATATTTGATAAAAATTATATGGACACTGCAAAGCTATATTCATTACAAATACAGTTCTGCTAAACATTATTTGTTTATAATACGTAAATTCCCTGTTTATAATGATATGATAACATATATCTAACATGCGTATGTTGATTTGTCAGTTTCTTTTTAGTTTCCCACATTGCTAAAATTTGAAGTTTATTTTTGTAAGATTTCAATTCCTCCATTTGAATATGGTTTTATGCAGAAATTTTTTTCAATGTATTTTTATATTTTAATAATATGTTTAATATTGTTTCCCAAAATCCCAAATCCAGGTTAGCATACTTTATAAAGACTTAAAGTATTATTTTTATATACTTTGTTAAGTAGTCACTTAACACAAACTGTATTTCGCAAGAAGCAATCAAATGTTTCTTTGAAGAAATCATTTGTTATATTTACATATTTTTTAAAATCGTTATAAAATAGATATTTCCAACATTCTGATTTTTAATTAATTAAATTACCATGAGGCCTATCATTGAGTTTATTACTAACTTTGATCTCTTATTGTTGGATTCACCTTAATTATTATTAAATTTTTCGAAAAGAGAAGTCAACATTTTAGTTTCGAAATCTTTTGTTTTGATAAAATATAGAGTGGCTGCGCTTGTTTTGATTTCTCGCCTCCTTCTCTTTGATGGAAAAGTTTAAGCAGCCGCTCATAGTTAACCATATTTATTGAGCGCCAAGTCTATTGTTATAAGATGTTGAAATCCGCATTAATCCACATTTCAATTACCTTCAGTGATCGTAATAAATGATTCCTTAATTCGATTTCGATTCCCGCCTGTATCCAAGGTAACCCAATCATTTGAAGAATTTCATAAAATTGTGTGCAAAACATTTATCGAAATCACGTTGCGCGATTATTTACGTAGACAATTGATGGCTATAAGAATAATAAATTTTTTAAGAACTATCTATTTTTTTCCGATTTCAATTTGGGTTTATTAAGCCCTAGTGTTGATAAATAGAAGTTTTTAGCTGTATTAATCCATTTCATACCAGACCTACTTAAATACTTTGGAATTGGCTATTTCTCAGATATAGTACTTTTAGAAAGCATATTAAGAGAATTTCAAGTGCAATTAGTTTTGAAGTGATCGTATGATCCCTAAATAATAATAATAATTATAATAATAATAATAATAATTTATTAGAATCAGAAAGAAAACATCTGATAATCTTATTAATTTACAAAATTAGAAAAAAGAACTATTTTTTTAACATTTCTTGAGAATTCGATCGGGAAAAAAATTGTATATTTATTTCTTGCACTGCAACTGGAATGTGGTTTCCTTTCTCGTAACCGATCAACAGCATATACTTCTCGTTTGGGAATTATTCCTCTCAAAATATGATTAATATTGCTCGTTATTTTGTCATATTGCTTGTTATCCAAAATAAATTCCTTCATTGATATATAGGATTCCAATAATCCCATTTTTGTGCTTTGCGTTGGAGGCGATAAATTTTGTGTAGGTTTTGTTGTGAACAACCTCCCCACACCCTTATGCAATAGCTCATATGAGCGGAAATCATTGTTCTATATAAATAATTCAAGTTTTCAAAGCTATAATTTAAGTGCTTCATTTTGAGTAGGAGGTATATTAATGAAGAAACTTTTTTCTCAAGTTTATTCACGTGTTCATCAAATTTAAGGTCATTAGACAAGATCACTCCAAGAACTCCGACTTTGCTTTTTTGCTGAATTCCATTAATTTTACGAGGTGTATCACCTTTTTGAAATTGGATACAGAGCTTTGCAGATTTGTTTGTGTTGAAAAACATATTATTCAAACTGCACCACGACATAAGTTCTTTAATAATTGCTACAGAGTATGCATAGAAACCGGAAATAATGCAATTGATATCATCCGCATATTTAACCAAGTTACCAGATTCAGAAGAAATTTGCAATTCGTCGTATAGTAAATTAAACATGATCGGTTCAAAAATAGCCCCTTGAGGACTATCAAATAGTCATTTGAGAACCTTGTATGAACGGTTAGCAAGATGTCAAAAACTTGAAATTTTTCAATCACACAATAAATGTACTATGTAAAGAGGTCAAATTTATGTTGAAGTCAGTGATGCATAAGTAAAATATAAATTGAGAGCGTACCTTAGGAAATATCGAAAAAAATTGAAAAAAATTTGTAAATTAACAGACATAATAAAGAATGCTGAGCAACAGTGAAACCAATGCTGAATCCGCAAAGCATTAAAAATACCATATATTTAAGCATTCAATAAAAGAAATTAGGATGAAATTATGGACAACCATCAGGGGTACATTTAAAGGCATGCTCTCCATTTGAGGTTCTTGGTATGAAATGGATTAACCAGTGTTGGCTTGTAAAAAGATGACTAGTTTAAAATATGTTTTTCCCTTATAAATTGTTTTAAAATGTTTGATAGATTTTTGAAATGAATTTAAACGCTTATATCAACGACATACATGGCGTCTGACTTTGCACACTCAGCGCCTTAATTGATTCCTTTGGATGTTCTATCTATATAAATAGAAACAGTAAAAGTTAGTTGTTGGTCCCATGGGCCTTAGACCTGATCACCTGAACATTAAAAATTGAGAAAATTTAAATCTTTTTTAAAAAAATCTGAATTTTCAAAGAGAACTATTTAACGTTCCAAGTTTCATAATAGGCTTGAGAAAATTCTTTGAATATGAGGTAAATACCTCTTGTATTTAAATAGACACCAGGCGGTTTAAGATGAAGAGAATTTCGGCGTTGGCATTTTCATTTTTTTTTATTTGATGTTTAATTGTTCCTTAGAGGGACACGTAGACCACGTACTCCTCAAAATTTATGATCAATAGTTTGTGTATGCCATTTGGTTAATTTTTGTTACAATGCTCTAAATCAGAATAAACGGATGATATTTGTCTAAAAATCAGAGTCTGATAAACAATGTCTTTGTTAAAAGCATTTAAAGATATTTTTGGAAAATGTTTGCAACCCTTGGCATGAACATTTTAGTAGTAAATTTATTAGATGGTTGTTGTAGCAAATACAACAACATTGTTTCAAATTTTAACTGTAAATTTATTGAAGCACTATTATTGTAAAGAGAGGTTTAAATGCGGAATTAATTGATATGAAACCTGCTGACATAACTACAAGGAAATGTTGGGAACAATTAATTTGACAACAGTTGTTTACTTAATTGACGAAAATTGTTTCAGTTTCGGAACTTCACTTGGTGCTTAATTTTTTCCTGTTACGCCTCATTTTGGCAATTAAATTAAATTTAATCGAAGATCTCTGATACAAAGTGCTGTTGTTGCCTTTATTTTCACATTTTATATCAAATAAAATAAGTTTAATTATTCTTCAGACTGTACAGAGGACGTGGACTCTTTTAATGTTAGACTTTGAATTTTTCAAAAGTTCTCTTTTTCTCCTCCGTAGTACAAAGAATGATGCTATTGAAATGCGTTTGAGGTAAATATATCCTCTTTCATTCAATCGTTTGAATTATTGTAATTATTTCTTTATTCTTTTTGAAATGTCATAAAACCACATTCATTCGATAAATACAAAGACAATATTTTGGATAAATACCAAAATTCCTTTTCTTACAGATCTTAGCTCGGATAATACTGTAATTTAACAATGAAATACAAATGTACCGGACTACACAGAGCAGAACATATATAGTGTTATTTACTCGCTTGGTTTCTAGTATATATTTTTTTTCAAAAACAAGAAGAGATGTAGGGGCATTCTACAAAGTAGAGAAGTTCTATAGAATAGCATTGTTTTCTATGTAAAAAGTAAGAAAGAAAAATCTTTAGTTGTAGGGTTAATTTCAAATTGTTGTTAATATTTAATTGCCGCATCGAAATCGAGTCAATTTTAAAACGCGAGAAGTAATAGGTGGAGATATTTGAATTCAAATCTCAAAGCAACGGGACCGATAGGGTATGCAAGAATGTCCTGTAAATCTTCTCATAGCAGCACAATATGCAATAAAAAAATCAATTACTTTCACATATATATGTTTGCAAGGATGGCACTAATCGTTTTGCAGAAATTCTGGTCAAACTTTGCTTAAAATTGATAACTGATAGTCTAGTAAACCTAAAAATCCCTTAAGCTTTTGCTTTCAATGTGTGATAAAAAAACTTGAAGCTTACGAAGAAGTGACTTATAAATAATTCATTTAAATGTATAACAAATAACATTTAAAGTAGTTTGTAATCTTCAGTTTGCTGCAATATTTTACTCTCACGAGGCCCCTAAAGCGGTAGTACTGCCTCAATAAGTGCTTTTAAATTAGATTAATGGATTCTTAATGTGATTTATAAATGGATAAATTGTTGAATAGTATAATAAATAGATGGATTTATACTGATATGGAATTGGTAACTACTTTAAGCCCGAGGAAACAAATGGGAATGTAGATTTAATGACTAAGTTAAGTCATCTCTTAGTTCTAACAATGAATGTATTTAAAACCGATGTAGTTGTTTGATAATTAAATTTTGACTTTTTTTTAATAAAGTGCGGATTATGTAAGTTCGTCCATATATTCGCAACAAAGTGATAACACAGCTGTCAACTAGGAGTAGGCACATCAACGTCAATAGCAAATGTCTCCATTTACAATGTCAATAAACATTTTATCTTTATAATAACAATTTCAAATTGTAAATAGATTAGTTTATTTTAAATTTGTATCAAATTTCCCTGCCTTACATAAGGACAACAGTTTGAATCTCAAATGTTAAGTGTCACCAACAAGACAATTTTGGACAGCGTTTATTAACTCCTTCTAGAGCAATGGTTTTCAACCACCTTTCTTAGACTGTGACCTCTCAATACTAAGAGTAAGAGTACTTTATTTATGAATTAAATACAAATCCAAATATAAGAAACGCAATTTATAAAAAATAATTGTTGAATATTTATCTTTTGAAGAAACTACGCCGAAAATGTTGATTATTTATAACAGGAAGCTGGTAAAGTCTAAGGGCGCGAGGGTTATAAGAAGTATTTTCGTTGCGGTGGCGACTCCGCAACTAAATATCTTCTTCCTGTCATAAATTTTCTACACTAAATTTGTCGATGACTTTATCAATATTTAAGGTATTTCGATAGTTTTGGTATCATTTTAAACGTTTTTAGTTCAAAGCAAAAACTCAAGCTTCTAATAACAGGCGAAGGTTTGACTGATTTATTGAAAAAAGTTGCATAATTTCTAGGAACTGTACGACCCCTGAAGTGTTGCTACCCACAGGTTGAGAAATTTCTAGAGAAAAAATACATTATCTAATTAATAAATAATTCCGTTAAATTTATTTATTTTCTATCAACATTCAAAGAGTAATTTAGAATTTTTTCATGAAGGCTAATGCATTAGGCGAAAGCTAACTAGTGTATGTTTATTGCTTTTTAGAGTCACATTGGAATCACCATTAGAAGTATCAATATCTAACAAAGAGTAATGAATGCAATATGCAAATTATTCTAAAATTGTCAAGTGTGTGTACATTTTCAGTTTCACTTGAAATCTGAAATTATTTTGCATATAACATGTATAAAGATCTCAATTCTGACGGGTATCTTGATTAAGGGGAAAGTGTTCATTTGGACTATCATTGTGCTTGACTACTTTAATTTCTATAGGAATCAGGATATTCTCTGCTTGATTTTGTAATGGATTGTTCTGTGCCTATCAAGTGATTCAAAAATCTTGTGAAAAACGATCAGCTAATATTTCAATAAAAATTCTTTATCATTATATGTCTTATTATTGTTTAGCATCGTTAACTTTCTAAATATTTGTGAATGTTAAGTTTTTTGAAATGCAACATAATCAAAATAGACTTTTGGGTCCAAAGTATTGTTAATTTTCATTTTCTACGCAGTGTAATTTATATGTCCTTGATTGGCAAAAATGTATCCAATGATGTTCTGCCTGAAGGTCATCTTTCATTACGAAAAGGGTGGTTGTAACGTTGTCAATTTACTTCCAAGCTGATGGTTTTGGCTAAAAAACTATTTTCTAAGTTAAAGATAAATGCATTAATTCCTAATTAATTTGAGCTGCTTTGGAATAACGAGATTAATTTGCAGAGTTATCAATGAAAATTTAAATCCATTATTAACTCTTCAATTGTAGTTGGTTTTCGTCTTCATGGGTAGTTAAAAATATTATTTTAAATTAATCAACAACTATAGCAGGAATTTAATTTTATCTAATAACGTTTTGATTTGAATCCCCCTGCCTATTGGGTCTGTTACTTTTTTTAATTTTCTCTATTTTTCTCTACGTTTTGCCAAATCTAATGGGCTCATCGAAGATTTTTTGGCGGGTAGCACCAGAAGTCAACAATTGATGCAGAAGACCATTCGCACTGAAGAGAGTCAGATGGATTACAAATCATAACATGGCCATAAGAATATCTAAATGAGATCCACGTGGTCTGGTTAAACATGATTTGAACAAAGCTAATTTTAAATGCAGTTTATCGATGTCTTTTTTTAGGAAATTTGAGCCTAGCTATTTCTAGCCCATGTTAGTATTCCAATTTTTCCAGATATCCCTCTAGTTTATGAACTATCTGCGGAATATTTCCGTGGCGTTTAGAGTATGAATTTATTAGCCGCTGTATAAATTTCATTTATTAATTTTTCTTGAGAAGTTCTAAAATTCTCAGCATTCTTAATTTTTATGTTTTCAATGTCAAATTTTTATATATATGGAATTAAGTTGGCTTTAATATTTTATAGCAGTCCTTCTCTATATAGTGTTGTCCATATCTAATGATTTTGATTAAATTTACGCGGAGAATTGATTGTGAGTCGCGCTCAAATTGTGGTATTTACCATAGGTTTTGCTTGTTTGAAATTTTGATTGACTCAAGTGAAGCGTGGTTGGACAATTAAAAAATATCTAGTAAATAACCCTTAAAACATACCCAATACATTACATTGTGTGAAATTTAATCTAAATACTTTTAACTATTACATTTTTGTGTTAAAGCTTTGTTATTTGAGGGGCGTCAATAGAGCTTTGCTTAAAAAGATAGTGTCAATGACAATAGAACAAATCCATTAGATTATCTCTCACAGTATTACATCGTGTCACTAATAATAACTCTTCCAATTATGGGTAATATTTTTAAGGCTCCTTTGATCGATAAGTTTTGTACATTTTATTTAACCAATTTATACAGAAAATCTGTAAAATATTTTTTTATTTAATTTTTAGAATGTCTGAAACAGTTAACACAATTGTTAACAGATTCAATAATAAATCGTTTATGTCAGCCTTGTCAAAAACTAAGATAAAAAAATGAAAACATTTGGAAAACAAATAAACTTCACCTTGGCAGGGCAATGAGCTAATTCAATTTCTTTTAGTTAGAATTTCGCTAATTAATTCAAGGCTTTCTCTAGACAAGAGAATTAAATACGTCTACATGCATGTACAAAACCCCAACTGTTACTGGGAGTGTACGTAAATAATATCTGGCAGACTGAAATATATAGTACCTATTTGCAATAATTCTATTTGTTCTATAGGTCATCAGGTTATGATTTACTTTCAGCTGCTATTCCCTCTTTAAAATTTCTTCATGCTCTTATTTCTGGTTTATATTTTTGCCTATAAATTTTAAAGCAGACCTTCTTTAATTTATTGCGATTTATAAAAAATGAGATCATGTCTTTAATTGTATGTCTTACTGATTAGTCACCTCAATTTAAAATTAATTTTTATATGTAATTATTAATAGAAACCCATTCTATTGAAAATATGTTTTCCATCTTCCAATTTCAATATCTTTTACATTTACAACAAATCTATCCTGTACAGATTATGCCAACCTCACAGAACCTGTGTTAGTAATGCAGATTCCGTTAATTCATAAATCATATCGAATCTCAAACAATACATTTGCAGGACTAAACATTTTAACGATGAAATCAGTTTGTAAGAATAGAACGCTGAGACAAAATTGTGAGTGATTTTCACAGTTAACGTTCGCCCGTCAATCACAAATATTTGAACAGAAATGTATTCCATTCTTCTGTCCACTTTCACGAGTTGTTTTGAAAATGATAAGTTTTTAATTTTTTAAGCATTAACTTTAACAATTTTCCAGCCTTGAAATTTTATTGACAAAATCAGGTCTTTAGAATCAGCATTCGTAGCAAGAAAAAATATACTTAGTAATTAATTTCATTCTTTATTTTTGATTATATTCAGACGAGAAAAGAACACTTTAGCGAATTTGGCGATAATAGCATGCATATAATTTACATGTTTTTCCACTTTATAATTTCATAGTAAACATAAAATTGTGGAATGACTAGTCATTGAAATTGCAATAACAATTTCGCAATTGAAGGCCTGAACTAGTTATAAGAAAGGACTATTTGATGATAAGTGTCTCTTTATTTAGAAAAACGATTGATTAAAAGATTCATTTACCTTCGAGCTCAAAGACAAAATTACCTGCAGTCATGAATCGTTCTTGAAGTGTTAATTTGAATTTATTTAACTTAAAATTCCCACAAATGAATCGCACTAAGTAATCAATAATTATGCGGCATTCAAATTCAAAGGAATTTGGTGGGAAATATCAACATGAGCTTAATTCCTCTATTTATTAATCCATTTAATGGTATTCTCAATAATTGATACAATAATAGCTTAAAATCTGCATGCTAAATGTCATTTAATTATCAACTATCTTATTAAATATTTGTCAATTGCTGAACATTGCTTATAAAACTGTTTGAAATTTTAAATATTTCATTTTTCACCTGTATTCGCCATCTTAACATTGTTTCACTTAAATTGTTAATATTAATTTATTAGTTAATGTTCTATTTATACATAAGGTTATTAATTATATCTAATTATTAATGTTGATTTTAGTGGATTGTCGTAACACATTCAATTGCATAGAAACAATAGCCATTTTGGTCATCGACATTTATCTCGTCAAATTGCTTAGGGTTTGCAGTAAATTATAATGGTTAAGTGCTATGGAACGGATACATATGTTATGCATGAAGTTTGTGCATATTAATATTATATTACGTCAACCTATTCACACTATATGCTGTTTAACTCTTTGAGGCTTAGTGACATATACATGTATATGTCTCAATAAAACAAGTCCGTTTTTCTAGACTGCTATTATACACAGTTTATTTGTATTTTGCATAACTAGTTTTATAATAATTGCAAATTAATACATAAAACTTCAGCTGAATTGCCAAATGCTCTTCACATTTTTGTGTTTTCTATTTGTTTTTTTAGATAAATATAATTAAACGAACAACGTGGTTAAAATGGCGCTTGTCAACCAATATATGTGAAAAATATTATATTTATCCTAGTATTCTTGAAATTCATTTTTGGCAATCATTAATGGACTGCAGGTACATATATGTACCACCTTAGTGTAGCGTCATAGATGAATTTCAAAATCACCATCTGCTTAATGCAATATCATACGTTTTTACTACTAAAGCAGCTTTAGTTTCCCGAAGTTTAATAAGGATTAAACTCCAACTGATTTATTTTTGCTTAGCTTCACATTAAGAATGTTTCTGCATTTAATGAAATAACGACCAATAATAATCTAAGTACAAATCTTTGTTAAATGAGGAAAGCTGCTCTAAATATGGATATTTTAATCGTACCCGAAAAAAATGTTGTACCCATGTTTCAAACTGTCTTATTTCTGTGTTTTCATGTCATTATTCTCGCATTTATGGTAAATCTTATTTGCATGGTTCAATATTAATCCCTACACTTATTGATTATTCTGTTTAAAAATACGAATTTTGGGGAGAGGTTTAGACCACTCTAAATTCGCACTCAAGATTATTCCGATGTTTCAGGTTGAATGTGGTACCTTTACCCGAAAACTTTCAACCAACACGTGAATATACCTATACCAGGTATCCGTATTTTCCTACTTTAAAAATAATTCCACTTTGTAGTTAACAAAGGGATTCAACAGTCCTTGGAATCTATCAATGTTTATTAGCTTTATAGAAATATAAATGCAGGTTGAATTTGAAAACTAAATTTTTGGTTGTGCATCTACATATATTTAATCATTTCTTTGCTTTTGTTTGTTTGTGACTAGTTAACAAAGTTTGTCGAACTCCAACGCCATTTTAGGTGAAATTGTCTCTTATCTTTTGTTTTTAATAAATGTTTCAGTTTTTCCTTTTGGGCCTATCATTATTGTTTTGCTGTTCGCACTGCCTTTCAAAATTTGAAATCAATCAATTTGTGCTTTTGCAATGTCATCGTTTCACTGGCTTATCAGCTGCATTCCATTTCTGTAAAAGAATTTTAATTGCAATTTTAAAGATGGATGCATATCTGTTACAATTAACGAGTGCCCGCTGACCAAGTCCTTGTGATAGTTTATCTCATCTTTCATTTATGAAAATGTGTCAAAATCGATTCCCCACTTCCTTTTATTTCCCATCAACAGTCACTATAGATAACAAACATGTTTGTTTAACGACAGGCGTCAGTCTTGACTTACAAGCTATCTTATGCAACAAGATTAGTTTCAAGAAATGTATGTCGCTTTAAAACAAGATTCAGTCGATATTTTGTGCACCGATACATTTCCATTATCAGAGGATTTTTGGATCTTGCGAATATTCGATATTAAATCCGTGGATTCCAATATTTTTAAGTGCAGGGGGAATCTATAAATTTCCAAAGAGGTTCTTACATTTTTTGAATCAAAAAATTGTCCTAGTTATCTCACTGTGTGAAGAATTTCTCAATTGCATTCTTCTATTGTAAAACAAACTGCTATGGTTTTTCATCTGTCAAATTAGTTTTTTAGCAATAGCTATTAGAACAGATGTTTTTGCATTAGAAATTATTACGTAAACCACATTTAAATTTGGGATTTGAATTCGGATTTACCAATCCATGGCCTGAATATTCGGATTCGAATTCGAAATGAAATAGGGAACTTGTATGGCTCTACTATCGCCCCTAATTTTTTTAACGTTTTTTAGTTTTTATGCATTCATACAATGTTCAACCATCGTATATCATATTTTATAATGAACTCAAAGAATTTGAAAAATATGACTTCTAATTATAACCCATGTGATTTATATCACTAATTCTTTAGATGCAAATATTAATGGCCCAAACAATAATCATTTTATTTTAATGTTTATGAAGAAAATCATTAATATATTTATATTTGAATCACCCAGTTTACTAATTGACAAAATAGAATGAATATATTTTGGCTTCTTATGGATGCGTATGCAGTAGTTTTCTTTAGAATTACATACACTTTTTAATTTGTGTGTCTAAATTTTAGTTCCTTAGAGCAAATAAAGGAAACAATCATAGCATATCTGCTTATTCCCAGGAGGAATGTGTAATTGGTAAGCGACTTCTCCAAGTGAAGTGTTTTGTTAGTATTTGTGCATTGTCATATCACCAATTGTGCAATGGCGTCTGTCGTTTTACGAATATTGTTTGATAACATCAATCTAACAACAAAGGCGATTGTAAATTAAAATGCGTTTAATGAGGTATTGCAGAGATGCTACTTCCACTGGATTTTAATCCAAGCTTAGGTCCAGGAAGAATTAAGCAGGATTTATTTTATTATTATATATGAACACAAAGACTACTAGAAAATCAGTCAATGCAAGTGTACAAAATATGAAGGCCTATTTTAAACCTTGCATATTTCATTGTAGAATTCGGAAAGTCAACTAGAAACCATGTCATATATGCAATTAATGCGTTTTAAAATACATGTATTAATTTATGAGTTTTTGCTAATGCAATGTATAATGATGATTAAAATGAGTTACAAAAATTTGGGATTTTAGCAAAATTTGAGTGGAAGTATTTTTGAAACAACGGAATACATTTATGCAAAGCTTTCAGAGTAAACTAAATTTTTCACCCTAAATTCGATTTTTTCGCTATAATTTACATGGCATCTATATTTATGAAGATAGTTTTTAGGGTGCCCCTTTACACGTGAGTAGGAAAAAAACTAAATTTCTGATAAAAAGATTGCGTGAGGATTTGAATTCACAATACCAAACTTGAATCTAGGGCTAAAAATCAAAGATGTTGTGTTAATCATTGCGGAAATATATTGTGAAGATGAGTGTTACAATACTTATGAGCGGGACTGTACCTTACAATTGTATATTTTTGTAACAGTAGAGATATATGTTGGTGACACTAGAAATAACTAAGTGTTTTCATGTTCGGTATAGTAGAAAGTTAAGCAAAACTAATATTATTTTCATTCCATATATTTGTAAGAATACTTATTTTTTTACAGTATTGTATTCTTTCGATTTTCTGTTGTTTTTGACACGAAAACCAAAAGATATAGATAACTACTAAATTTAGTTTTTTTAATCCATATTTTAAACTAGGTCTAAAGCCATGGAGGTTAGAGGGACGAACCGGCGAACCCTCCGGAAGTTCAGACAATCCCTCCTGAATAACAATCTAAAAGCGAAATGTAAAAATAAAAACTTCATCACTACTAGATAACCTCACCCGTCAGAGAATTCCGTTTCACTCTCCATACATGCAACATAAAAAAATTAAAATGGTATACAGTCTTGGTATAATTTTAGTTTAAATTTTAATGAAAGTCGAAATTCCCATCAACCCTTTTTGAATGCTTGTCGACCTCCTTAGGTGATAATGCTGGCTACAGGCCTGTTTTAAACCCAACAAACTTTCCTAATGATGCCCAATCACAAATCAAGTATTTTGTAGTAAAATATAAAACGAAAAAATTCACCTGAATTCGGTTTTTACCACTTGAAAACTCAAATGCTTTGCCACCTATTCTAAAACCACTTCAGGAAACTGGAATGAAAATAGAACTGTTCTAAAAATTTGTCAATTGATAATCATGGAGTCAGAAATTACTACTTGTATCTACAAGTGTTGAATATGATTTTATTTAGTAACAATTATTCACCCATTGTTGTATTTATTAATAATAATGCCATTTTTACATAAATGAGTTCTATATCAAGTTCGGGTTCTTGAAAGACAGGCAAAGTAAAATATTTGTAGAATTTGGCTTTAATTATACCTGAATTTCAGGTGATTCTTTCCGGTCTTTGATTTATTTGACAACTTTATAATTATAATTTGAAAGAGATTGAAACAGTAGTCCTTTAAAGTAATTTAGAGAAACATCAGATATGGCGCCATTCGATATATAGGGTGTCACAGAGGTCTAATGATAAATCTTTGATGTCTTGACTCAATTATTATTGGAATCACTTGCTCAATTATGAGCGATTGTTCATGAATCGTTTACAATTCCTGTTTAATTAATCATCAAGCTTAAGACATCCTAGTATTACCTGGAGAAGAAACAGTTTTAGATGCATTTGTTTTGCGAAACAACAACCCGCTCCCATTTATTCCCTTTTCTACTAGTTTTTCTGTATCCGTGATCGTTCAAAGCCTTGTTGAAATCAGGTTGCGACATCTGTGTAATAAAAAATGCATTGTAAATTTATTACTTACCTGATTAAGTCTAATATTATCAACGTATGACTATGACAGAGTTGAAATTGGAGCGGAGTAATTAAAGGGTAATAAATATGAAAAACTAGTGTCCATTGCGAAAAATCGTTTTGATTTGTAGGAGAAATTGTTTTTCTGACCCTCTTGCTCTTGTTGCATGCCAAAGAATTCTTTTCCTTAAAAGACTGCTTAACCAGTCCTTGAGTAAATGGATGTAAATTCTTAGTTAAGTTTTATTGGTGTATGTTTCTTTAAAGAAATCACATGGAAACTAGTGAATTTTACGTTTTTTCTATCAGTGAAATCAGAATGATATTAAAACAAGTGCAAATTTTTCAAAATAATTTTTCTGAAATCAATGCTAAATTTGTTGTTAATAGTAGCATCACGGTTTCGTCAGAAGTTCAGTTTCAGAAGTGAATTGAATGAAATAGCAGTATAAAGACCTTACTAAAATTTACTCCTTACTGGTAAGTATAGATTGATATTTATTTTAATAAATCTTCCCCATAAATCAATTGCGCTACATTTATGAGAGCTCTTTTCTGTGTCAGTTTCAGTTTTATTCCTGATTCTTAGTTTAATTCATCTTCCCGGCCATCTGTGTGTTGTAAGCGTAATATTATTGTCGTCTTTTCAAGTTGGAAAAACACGATCCCATAAATTTCCTCAAGAATAGATTTTTTAAATTTATTGTGAAAATATATCCTTTTTTTATTCTAGGGCTATTCTGATATTAAAAAAATTAATTTCAATGCAAACCAATATCTAGTGAAGTGAGAAACTTTTATGTCAATTTTGTAAATAACAAATTCTTTTTTAGTAGCTTTCATAAGATAAAAACCATCTTTTTTCTAAAAAATTCCTTTCTCCCTTAAATACAAGACGTCTGAAAAAGACTATCTCTAATGTGTATAATTATGTAGCTTAGAGAGGAACCCCATAAATTATTGCACTTTTTACAACATATTAGATTTTGTATAATTTGCAAATAAATAATCGTTTTAGAAAAACTTTTTGAACCTTCCTCGTTCAAAATTTTCTAGGACCGCGTTTGGTGCACTGAGTAACAATTATCATTGTAAACACCAAAGCTAAAGAAATATTATTCAGTACTTTGAAAAAAATTCGTACACTACATTATTTTTACCAAAAACCCAAGTCAGTTTTTGACTAGTCCCAACCCTGGAAATTTCATGTATTCAAAGTTGTACTTGAAATTAACCTTTGAAAGTTGCAATCGCCTTTCTAACTCATTGAACTAAAATATCTATAGGAGTTTAATAGCCTTTTGTTTAAGATTCCTCTAATGTCTTGATATACATTTTCTAGGCTTATGTTATCTCTTTTATTATCAATCAATAATGATTTGAAACCTCCAACTTCATTGAAATAATGTTGAAGTATTTGTTCAATATCTCTTGTCAATCAACGTGTCTTTTAGAACACTTTGTCGAAGCTGATAAAAGAATGGAATGTTCATCGAGTAGGGCAAATTGCTTTTCATTATGCATTAATATGGATTCTTTTAATCTATTTGGGTTGAACCTTTGTAAAGAATATTAAAATTCTTCAATCTCATGGATTAGTTAACGTCAATCAGTACAAAGTCACTTGTATCATGATTTGTTTCACTTTGAGATGCTAACGCCTTTCACTTATTTTACATCATTTAAATAAATAGTTTGCCATTTAAAATAGTTTCGCATGATTAGGCAGCCAATGAAATTTTCATGCATCATCTTTAGTATGCAATCACTTTCAAGAAATTAAATGCCCACGCCTCCGGTTACATGTCCTTTGTTGGAGAATATATATTTCATCTCCCATGTGTCCCAACTTAATTTTGTTTTCATTTGAAAGCGTCTTTTAATTATGTATAGTATAATACGAGGTTGATCCTGATGTCTAATTCATTTTTTATTTAGAACAATTCATATATATATATATATATATATATATATGATTTAGTTACAGAATTTTTTATATATAGTGCTGTAATATTTAATGCTTTACCAAAGACATTTGAATGAGATTTTCTTTAATTTCCTAATGAGCATGTTAATTTGTTGTCCTATCTTACGGTGATCGTATCAGTGTAATTTTATTTTTTACATATTTTTTTCGTAAATTTTTCTTTTGATTCTGCTGCAATTCCAAATATGTTTTTCAGAGTCCATTCTATTTACCAGTACAAAATGGATCATTGTAGTAACAGTTTTGAGGCATAAATATAATTTCTACATTTCCAAGCCATTAATTTTGCGGTTAGGTAAAGTGACATATTGACCTAATTGCGAAATGCAGTTAGCTCTTATTAGAGAGTATAGATGATTGATGTGTGTACAAATCGGTGTACAAGTAGGTGAAATCTGCGTAGATAGCACTTTACATTTCCACATTTGGCCCGATACATGTTATTGCTAAGCATACTAATTTTGTTTACATCGCATCTTATATCTAGTTGACTAAATTCACTTAATCCTGAAGTTTGAGGTTCCTTAATCGATGCAATGTTCAGTTCTTGGAAAAGAGCTTTCACTATTATCGAGCTCACCTGGCATTGGGATTCACGAAAGCATGTAAAAGTAATGACAATCCTACCTGAAAATTCATCGTTTTTTGCTTACAGTTAGGTGACTATGATTTTTTCACAAACTACGGAACTATTTTAGTTTTAATAACTGAATCTTTAGCAGGATGATATCCGTTCAGATCAAACCAATAACTGTTTATTTGCGTTAAAAATTTCGTACATACATGTCTTCTTTTATTGAATTGAAAATTGGGATCTACTTAAAATTTAACATACAGCTGAACATAGATGAACTAGGGTAGGGCCCATGCCCGTTGGTTTGTCCGTGCCCGTATGCTAAGCCCGTTGTGCCCATACCTCAATGTTCTTTAACTAAAATTGCTTGATGGAAGAAATACCTTCAACTGTGCGATTAATAAAAACATAATTAGACTATCATAGCCATCAATGAAGTTTACATCAATAAAAAAATAAGTTTTTTGTTGAAATCACTGAGAAGTTTAACTTTACAACTATAAAATCATAATTAAGTTCCGTTTTGAGCAAATTAATCAACAAGTTTTTTCAATCACTGAGAATGTCGGCTTCAAACATCATAACCATAATTAGGGCTAAGATTTATATGCTTAACTCATAAAGCAGATTTTTACGCATATTTGGACACATTTTTCCTTAACGTATGTTTCCGTGATAGCTCCTGTATTCAATCGTATTTCCCACGCGAATGTTAGATATGCCAAATATTTCACTGAGTTTTATCTGTTCGTACAACACTTCGAAACTCAAGACTCATAATTATTGGAAATTTTAAAACTTATTTATATGCTGGACGACAAATTAATGTAGGAATTGTGTTACATTGCGGTATCCTTCTTATTCGTCCTGAAATTTTTGCACAACTGCGAGGGAGATTATTTCTTTGCAGCCAGGTTGAGATACTCGATAATGTCATAGAACTAATACAGGGGTAGACGTACAAAGAAAAGCTGATTGATTGTCTTACAGAAAAACTCGATTTACGTTGCATGATAACATTTACACAAGTTAAAAAGAAGAAAAAATCCATTCAGTTGATTTTAATCCTTTAAATATTCCTATATACAGAAATGTGCAGCTAGTCGAGGTGGGTCAAATTCAAGCACTACAACGAATGTTCATGACTGTTGATCACTTGAAGCAACATTTGTGTGTCTATTGGTATAAAAGCATTGTTTGATGACACATATTTCATGATATTTTTAAGCACATAAATTCGACCTTGAACATAATTTGACAACACGCCAAACAGTATGAAAATAATTAAGTTGGAGCTACACTGAACTGCTTGTATGACATTGTAAAATACGTAAATTACATTAACTCGTCTTCTGAAGTTAACAACTAAGCTTCTTACATTACAATATATTTTACATAAGTCCTATATTATTATCAAGGATTGCTAGAGAGCAATCTTTGATTATTATTAATGCAATGTCAGAAGATGACAGTGAAATTGAATTTCTTAAAATTGATGAATGCAATGAATTTTATGTGTAATATTTTATGTACTGTTTTGTAATTTCTACAATAAATCTACATGAAGGTTAGAGCTACACGCAAAGCATATATATAGATATGTAGAAAAGACCTAATTTACAGCAAACAAATGATTTGAAGAATTTAGATCTTCGAATAACAACAACAAATATTCATGCAGAGCCCGTATGCCCGGCTCGTGCCCGTAGTGTAGAAACCTGTGCCGTACACTTTTGTCCGTGCCCGTTACGGATCCTACCCCAGTAGATGAATGACTGTACAATACCGCGGATTACGCGAAGGCCCTGACAAAATTTAACCATCACTATTTTACAACATTTATTTCCCTCTATTTAACCGGTTGCTAGTTTCCTTAAACATTTTTAACGGTCAGAACTCACTAACTAGGACATAAAAAATTTGAAAATATCACAGGATAGAGGAGTAGTTTATTATCTTTAATTTGCGCCGTTAAATTACGCCTTGTCGCGAAACCGTTTACACGCCCGACCTCTGATTTGTGGCTAGTACGCTTAAACGAGGCTTGAGCGGTTTATCTACAGAAAACTAAGTATTTGTGATTAGTTGTAGCTAGATTGAGCTTTACAGGGTCTTGCTAATAAATACGATTACATATTTTTTATATGTAGTGCTGTAATAGTTAAAATGCATTTGTATTCAGTCGTACATGCACGAATCGACAGTCTATCAGAAGTCATTGTTCTTGCTCGCGTCGGGCATTCGCCAACAGATATAGTCAAGTTACTAAACGGTGTACTTAACCGTGTACTGCATTTTTAATGCTTTCAAGCATTCTGGAAAGAAGTGATGTAAAATGCATATGTTTACCTTGTAGGCCTCAAGCGATCAATCAGTGCCAATCCCTCGACATCAATGACTCAGCATGCCAAGAGGAGATCGATGTCAATTTTCACAGTGTCACGTACAGTCACTAATAATATGCAGATAAATTTCTATGTACCCACGAAAGCGAAATTTGCAGACAATGTGAGCAGAGAGCGTGATGATTTTTTTGTGTGGTGGCGAATGATTGAAGTGTCATGCCGTCGCATCTCATTGAGACTGGGTTGAATAGCAATGCAGAGGAGTATTTTAGGAATCTAGAGGATGGTCTCTTGCCCTAATTGGACCAGCAGTTTGGAGTGAACAATGTTGTTTGAGTTCAAGGCTCTTTGCCGTTACATAAATCAAAGAGGACTCAGGACTTCATTCATAAAAGAGTTCCTTTCTTCATAAATTCACAATGTGGCCACTCAACTCACCAGACCTGAATATACTGGATTACTTAGTGTGTAGCGTAGTTTAGGCAAATATTAATGCATCACCAAAACCAGTGTTGATGAGATTAAAGTGTTCTCGTGAGATCTTACCGCCGATCCCATGCTAGAATTGAAGCTCTAATTGCGGCTGATGAAGGCAGCATTGAATAAAAATTTATTTGTTTGTTTAACAATGATGTTATATGCTGGATTTTGTTTATTCAATTTAAATTAATAAAATAGTTATTTGCAAAAAATTCCGGATTTATCTGCAAGACCCTGTCGTTATTATCTCCACAACAAGCATGATGTGAATTTGAATTTCGAAAATCGGATGCTTCATTAAAAACGTGTAATACTTTTACATACTTCAGTCAGTGATAAAATATAAAAATATTTTATAAAAACTGAGTGTAAATGTAAATTTGTTTGAAGCTTAGAACTCAGTGCCAATTTTGGGTTTTGCCAAGACAATATTTAGATGGATTGAAGTGAAGTTGACTCGATTCGCAAACGGTTGGTCTTTTAACTTACGTTTACATGTTACATATTCGGCAGCCGTCCTAACAATTCTTCTCCCAACAACCTATTTACAGCCTGTTTCTACAAACAATTACACACACATAATTTGAATAGGTAAATAATTCCGAGACTACTAGACATCGCCCGCGAAATCATTTTATTTGCGTGTGTCTGTGAAGTTTAATCACTGAACTTCTACATTTGCATGCGTTTTAAGTCAATTTCTTAGGATTAACAGACTAAAATTTATACTTTTCATTATGCAATTTTATATTTTACTTCAGATATTAAGCTGTGCTATCATCTGTTTCTATCAGTTATAAGCGGATTCTCGTTTTTGTTCGAAAATCATTAGGAAATTTTATGTTTGAAACACGTGTTTGGTAACGATTTTCAACAAATAATGAAATATTTTAGTAGAACATTTCATTATTATTAGTATGAAAAAACTATGTAAAATGAGCAAGGCAATTATATTCAATAAGTTTAGAACGAATTCTAATGAATTCCAACTTAATTCTAACTGTTGAGACCAATATTTAATATATTTCAAAAAAATTCGCAAATGTTTAGATTTAATGATGATATCAAACTTCTGAACTTTCCAAGTATGTCATTATCAAATCCAAAGTTGGATAAGACATGAGAAGCTCAAAAACACCCAGGGAGAATAGGGTTATTCCATACCGTAGATTGTCCAATAATTTTGATTGTTTGCATATCGCTAACGGTTTTAAAATATGATCAATAACAACTTCACTATACATATAATTCATTAGATTTTTATTTGTGTGTTTTCGTTGTGGAAGTATGACTTTTCTCTTTGTATTGTCTTAAGTTGAGAACTTATGTGCTGTATGTTTACGTATTGCGTGTCGTTTTGACTAACACTTTCAAATGCCAATTTCTATACTTTATTTACATTAACTGTTTGGATTAAATATGAGATAAATTCGTATGTGAGCTACTTGCAGCTGTAGTGAGATTCATAACTACATGATTGATAAATTCATTAAAAGCCTGTATTTATCTTTTGATTCACAGTTTTGCAAGTTAGAACATTTTTCCATTCTGATACAAGGTATACGCCAAATATCGAGTAGTTTTTAGTTTTGTATTGAAAACCATTTAAAATTATTTATGTTCACAATTTGTGCAATTTCTTTATTTAATACAAGTAATCGTTATAACTGTTTAAATATACGTGATTTAGGACTAAGAGTCTAAAATTTACATTGTAGGGGATATAAATATGGCCCAAATAGCAGGCTGACGATGTCTTCTCCTTATATCTTATGTCAATGTTGCAATCAAAACGCAAATCTACTTTTGTGGAAATCCCGTTTTATATTAGTTCGTATATTTCATTTTTTTGTATATAAAACGAAATGAATATTTCGCATCAACATTTTTTAATAGAATTTAGGTCCGTAATTTTTTGAAGGTATTTGCTAGAATTTTTTTCAAATGTAAATAGAAAAGAAAAATACGCTATTCTACATCAATTGTGGAAGAGTTTATTTTGTAAGTCGAATTTTATCGTTGATTGAATGTTATTGATTTCGGATGCTTAGACTTGGTAAATCAAAACCGCATTATCTTCCCTGAGGAGATCATGCAATTGTCGTTGTTTGTCTATGATTTAACAAACTTTATAGATCGATGTGACTTGTTGCTGAGAAAGCCATTAACTTTCGCGCATAGAAGTATTGATTTTGGCAATTATTTTGTCTGAGCCTCAAACGCACATTAATATTTAATAAATTCAATTAAAATCAACGGTTTTTCTGAGGTTTCAACCACACCAACTATTTATGTAAACTATTGGCAAAAATTGACTAGATCATGATATTTCAATTGCATGCTCTAATCAAAAGTGATTCGAAGTAGTTTGAGTTAATCATGTAGCCTTGTTTGTTTGGCAGAAATTACTAGATATATATTGCAGTACGCAACAACCAGAGTGGAATTGCCGATGTGAAAACATCCCTTGATTATTTACTTATGTAATAGCAGTACTCTCGGAAACCGAGATGCAGGGGAGGGGGCAGGTACGCTTTTTGTTAAAATAAAATAGCAAATTGAACTGCGTGAATATTTTTGAAATATGCATAATATTCGAAGAGCAGTTGCGATCAAATTTCTAGTTGATATGGAACTTGTTGGTTTGATGTTTATTGTATTTTTAGAATTTGACTCAATCATAATATGAGAAAAATGCTACAAGAAGGAATAAAACCTATAAGACCCGTAGGGAGGGGCAATTAAGCGAAAAGAAATTCAATTTCGAAAGCCCATTTGTGGGCCTAGTTATTAGAATTAATCCCTTCTATTTGATTTCCTGACCTGTTTTTTATATGCTAATTTACTGCCACTTGGATTAATTAAAAACGAATTTCTTAGAAGTTATTTGCTGTTCAGCACAATAGTTAGCATCCGGAAACGTTCGGAAGGAATCGAACTTCAATATGTTCTCTATGCATTTTAGTAACCTCTTTTACTATTCTGCCAAATTTCATGGAAAAGAAGGAGTTTGTATACGGTTTTAAAATGACTGAGGAATCTACTTTTTAAATTTAACTGATGAGATTATAAATTTAATTTCTTCAGCAAGTGCTTTACTTTCAGAACATACTTTTACAAATTTAATTTTTCTTTAGAGTTCTTGTATTATTAACTTTAACACAAAAATTAGGTGTAATTTCACTATTTAAATCCAAGCAGGAAACCAAAAAATACACTAGACAAATATGCTAAATTACTATATTTTTTCAATGCAAAAATTTATCCATATGGAATAAATCAAGAAGGAAATTACAAAGACAAACTCTCAGAAATTAGGAAGGAGAGTGCGAAATTACTGAAGATGGCCTGGCCTCCTACATGTTGTTGTGCTAATTCAAAAAGGGTCAAATTCCGAGAAATGAATTTGCGTGTTGGTTTACAATCGTTGTCTGATAATGCATTAATCCAAGACAGTTTTAACTCACTCCTTGAAATTTGTGAGTAGGGAAGGGTGCTCTTTACGTAGGCCATTGTTAAATTCTATATTTTATTCAATTGTTTCTTCTCATAAACTAAGAATACTAGTTAGACCCTTCTTGCTCTGGTATGACGTTATTAGAAATAACAACGGCAGCATAGAACAGTTCTTCTTCTTAAGTTGGGCACAGGAATGCACTAGATGCATTTCTACAATAGATGATATCTGAAGGCATGCGTTAAAGTAGTCGTATTAAAACTTGAATCCTAAAATTCAAAATCGAAAAAACGATAAACTTTTCCTACACAATTTGATTTACTTCTAAGGAAATTGTGTTTTTAGCGGGTAAGAAATTGTGATGCAAAACCGACTATGGCTACTTTTTTTATTGGCTGCACATCTCTAAGCCAAGCCCACGATAGCACTGGACTCGATTGTTTCAAAGGCATTCAAATTATTATCTCAAATATCGCTTTTTTCTATGAATTGAATAGTTTCTTTTAAATTGATCATATCGAAAGTTCTGTCCGCAAAATTTCGGAGATGTCCATGTTCTACTTTCAATACGTTAATCTAGATTTAACTGTGGTGTTTAATTAGCTAATTTTAAATGTATATTATATACCTAAATATCTCATCGTTACTTCAAAGCGTCTTCCCTCATAAAAGCATAAAATTCAAGCTTAGATATGTTTACGAGGTAATGTATAATTTAAATTACTTATTGTAGCCGGCAATATACCTCTAAGAATAAAGCCATTCATCATTATAGCTCCTAAACCTTATATAGAATGTGAATATTTTGACCTTGCAAGTGTTTTTCGATTGATTTTAAAATAAATGTTGAAAATGTAGATGTGCAAGTGCAAGATTTTTAATTATATCATTAATTATTCATAGATACATATTTCCAATATTGAAAATATGAAAAGTCCTGTTTCTATTTTATAATACAAATCCTGAACAAATATAATTTTACAAGTTGTTGCAATACGGTTTGGTATTCCGAGTAATTCTGTTGTGTTAAAAAAAGATAAAACGCAACCTTTTCTGATGGTATATTAGCTTAGCAACTGAAATACAAGGAGTTAACCGACATTGCTACTGACTCTTGATTTCGTTTATAATCAGTTATAAATAATAAATTGTTTATTTAAAAATAATACAATATAACAATCTGTTTATTCGATGCGTTTAGCGTTTGATCTATTTAAAATCCTATACTATTGAAATAACCAGTTATAATATGAGAAGAGATCCAACAAGAACATTCGCGTAATTAATTTATTGCATGAAACTACTGAATATTTTTGTCATTGATTTTTAATAAATTATTTTGTATTTTGGAACTTTGGCAATATGGAGTAAGTGAACTAATTTGTATAACGTCTTGATCTACACCATTAGTAAAGCAAGTTATTCGAAATAATACTGGGAAAATTATTAGGTCAAAAATATTTTCTAACATTATCAGTGTACAAAGAAATTGTCTTTTTGATGACATGATAAACTTTAGGGAAAAATATTGTCTTGAAATTTAGTATTTATTACTAAAAGAACATGTTAAGACAATAAAGGTCTTCAATATGACCGATGAAATCAATTTCATGTTATATACATTTGATTAAAAGAAGGAAGAATTGAATTAGCCATGGCATGTTGTTGCCAATTATGACAAGAAATGTAAATCTCTTGGAATCAGTTAGGAAATATGTCTTGATGAAAATATGCTTACTTACTAAATAATTTTTAAAATAGCATTATTCAAAAGATTACCTAAATTTTGACTTTTGAAAGAAATTGGGTAATTAATAAAGTAACTGTTGCTATTTGTCATCAACCAAGGTTGAAGGGATTAATATTATATCGGAAATATGTGTGTAAATGACTACCTACATACTATGGAAAAATTTAAGCATCAGTGATTGAAGTATGGTTTTTAACTCATTGTAATTTGATATAAAAATTGATGTTTTTCTAAGGTGGACTTCAGTTGACTCAACAACTGCCCATGCAGTGGCTTATTTCCGTGCAGTATGGCGAGTTCTTGGTTCAATTTTTATTCCCATCTTTTAATCCGTATAAGTGTTTATCAATAAATTACTTCATGCAGCATTAGAAACATATTCTAATGCAGGGGTTCTGAAAGTGCTTCGCACGAGAAGCCAGGTTCTCTGACAGCCATTTTTTTATTTGTTTAAGTTCATTAAATAGCAGCCATAACAGAGAACTCTCCGCAAAATTTGCATGGTGGGCTTTACTAAGGTGAAAAACTCACTTTTTAAGTAGAATGAGCATATGGTAATTAGTCAATTGATACATTTAATTTTTTGATTGCCAAGCGTCATTTTTGTCATCTATGCATGATGCATCGCAATTGCTCCGCGAACAATGTTCGATATTTAAACGGCTCCAAAATATCAAGAATTTGAGAACTATGGTCTAGTCAAACTTTGAATCATGATTAGTTAAAGAGCATAATCTAGAAATTGGTCTATGTACATGGATTGACTACATATTTTCTATGCAATTGTTAAAATGGTCAATTACTGATCTAATTTTTTTTCATCTGTAATTCAATTTATATTTGTATTCAATCAGTTCCTTGATTGCAAACTCGACCTAGGCAAATATCTATTCAAATGAAATTAACTTAATACGTTATTTTCTCATTATATTTGAGGCTAGACATTTCTGCAAAAATGAAAATATGTTTCATATCATTCATATATCTATGATCAGGCAATTTTAGGAAAACATTACAGTAACGTTTTTTTTGGTAACGATAGATGTTAGTCTAAAGAAATTGGTTTATCTGTTAAACGCTAACCTATCTTCTGGCATATTTACGGCACTTTTTATTATTAAATTCGGCATGTACAAAAATGGATTGTCCCATGTGATAATGAATATTTGTAATTATCACAATTGTTTTCTACTTTCATGCTTTACCTAAGGTTTTATATTTATGCTTCAATTTGTTTTTTATATAATTTACTTTATGCAAGAATTTAACTAGTTTCTTAATTATAGTTGATAGGTTAAAACATTGCATTTTTTAAAAATGTATGTTATTTACATCTTCATGATGTTGGTAATTCTTCAATATTATCAGTTATTTATAACCAATTTCCACCGGAATTTTTCCATTTACCTTGGTTCTTTCAGAAACAATTTGTCGTTGGAGCTTTTTACCGAAAATTGATCGGTTTGACATATTGTTGGACATTATCTGATTTTGGACATGCTTTTTAAAACTATTCAACCTGGGCTTTTTGGGAATCCTCACTAACAACAGACGGCCCCTCCCCCCCTCTAACTGTCTCGCTCTGGATTTGATTATGATATTAAAGCGAAACTTTCCATATTCCTCATATCAGCACTATCAATGTACAATGTTCAGAGTTTTTAAACGTCCTCAATCCCAAACTTGACAATTTTTTGATATCAATTAAATATTGGTCTTAGCAATTGGCAATGTTGGAATTAAATATAACTTATTGCAAAATTATTAAATATGATTTTTGCTTACTTCGCTATTGTGAAGAAAATATTAAGTTTTCTCAAAAGTAGGTTGAAAAACAATGTCATACATAAAATCAGCAGATTTTTAGAAACAGATTTAATGGATTATGGCTAGTGACGTATCAAAATCTTAATGGGGAGAGGGATATAGTTAAGTTTATGTATTTTAATATTTGTATGTTCTTTAAACGTGCAGAAAAGAATTGTACGTCGTAAAGTTTCCGATCTATTTAATACATAATGCTAATCAGCATTATTACTAAGTCAATTTAATTCACTATCATGAGAAAATTTACATCAAAACTTAACTATGTAGTATGATTCGTATAAATAATATCAATATTTTTGAAAATTATTACATGCATACAAAATGTTAATGGGATTATTATTTCAAAACTTATTCATTTAAGCCTAATGTAAATTGTTCTGGATTCAAATAAAATAAAAATTTCCCTGTCATTTAGGTAGAAGTGATACAGAATTCCTTTTTAATGGAAATTTAAAGTTAGTCCATACCCATTAAACTAAATCGTGCCTGTGAAATTAATTATTATTTCTGCATGTAAGTGTTGTTTTTACAGTTTTCAAGAAATTTTTGGAAGTATACGTCGCAATTTGGCTTTATTTTCTACGTTTTACAAAATGTGATCTCTCTGTCAATCGATAACTGAAATGGTTTATCTATAATGATGTTAATCACAACGTGAATTGCCTCACCAAAATGGTTGATTGGAAATGACAGGTCGGCGTTTTAATTCAACTTACGGTTCTCTTTTATTTCTAAATATCGTCTTGAGTGTTTTTATATTCTTTATCCATAATATCGCTAACTAGTGATAATTAGGTTGGTTTTCAAATTTTTAAACCGCCCGGAGTTTTTGTGCTAACTTAAAAACCATATAAAACCAAAAATCTATATTAATGTTACATTACAATGTACCCTTTCTTCATATTATTAATGCATGTCATTCGATTCTGCAAAGAACTATTGATATTCTCTTACGCGTTAAGTATTTGTTTCAATGTTAGTGTGACAATTATTGTTAAACTCAATATTAAAACTTATTCTAACAAGCCCTCTCGAATTATTAATCCTTTCCACTTCCCTAGCACATTCAAGATGGTCAAAGGCGTATGTTGTAAGAATAAATCTGAACAACTTTGTAATTTACTGCTAAATTTTTGTTTCCAATCTTACACTATGTCCATTTGACAGTGTTCAGTCTCCACAATCTTTGTTATCACAACAAATTCACTAAAATTGGCATTAGTAAGAGGTGATTTTCCCTTTTATTGGAATGTTTTTCTTGATATTTTCAGTAAAATTTTTCAGCACAGGTTCGGAAAAAGTTTGTCCGTTTGATGAGGCATATGAAAACATCAGTTCATGTACATATGCCCTTTAGGATATAGATGCGCGTTTTGATTCGATGAGAAAATGCTTAATACAAGTGGATTGGGTATGAATACACTACCGAAATCGATCCTTAATCATAATCAAACTCAATTATGCACAAATAATTTTGATTCATAAGTTCTTCCTCTTTGAAAAAATTCATTTAATTTTTTTCTTATAAATTCTTGGGATCTCAGGCTTTGACATTTCAATTAGATTGTTTAAAATGTGTATACATTAAAGAAATTAATGGTGCAAACAAATGAGTAAATATTTGAAAGCTAACCTTTGTGTGACGGACGTAAATGGCGATTGTAGCCTCTCGGTAAACCGGGTATTTCACCACATTTTGCCAATAAAGCGAGAAAGCCCACACATATGCTTTCTAGTAAGAGCATTGTTGAATTGCTACTGTTGAATTTCAGTTAGTTCCATTAGAAATATGCTCTCTTGCAATTATCAACCTTCGTTTTTGTCAGCCAGCTTTGTTCTGATTGGATGGAGCGCATTGTGTGAAATACGTCTTGCACTGTAGAATTTTCGATGCGTGAATGAGTTTTGTGGCCTACGATGCAAGATTATTTGAAGTAAGTAACGTGATTTGTTTCTGTGATTTTATTTACTACTTTATTGCTATTGATAACATTTAATTTGTGATTTAGTTTCGCATCACTGTTCACATTGTTTTAACTTTACAAGTTTTATTTATTTCTATTTTATTGGGGTAAACACTTGTTTCTCAATCACATTTACTAAACGAGCTTGAGGTGATTTCTGCTTTATTTAGGATCTATTTACGCATGTTGTTGTATAGTCAAAACTTCCCTTGCTTTAAACCTATGTGAAATTTCTAGATTAATATAATTTATTATCGTGATTTTCCAGAGTTTGTACTGCGCTTTTTCGTATTATACGTGTATATACATTGGCTTCGTGCTATGGAAAGTGTTCAAAAGAACTGGTATTTCTACATTCTGAATGCGATTTGTTAACGTCATAGCATAATGCGATGGTTTTCTTTAGAAAATGTTACGTTCCCGAGTGAATTCTTATTTTATACTAGAATTAAAAACACATGCGGACTTATATATTCACTTTACCTTTTTCCATGCTTTTATAAAATTAACTCATTTTGTATTTCTTTTTATACGTAATGGAAGTACCGGCTTTTTGAATGTGTATTTTGATACTGTGATCAAAGATGCACAGCGATTGGGTATACCCTCGGATTTGTGGTTTTCGGTATGTCTGAATATTTGACGCCATTTCGACTGAAAAGCAGTACAAAACCAACAACCTGGGTAGTTAAGCTTGATAGACATGTACAAAACGCTGTTTAGCGTTTAATCGCGCACAAATCGAGGAATATTGAATTAAAGTTTTTAGATTGATGTGTTTTTTAAGATTATTGACAAAGCTTTCATACTTCGATAAAAATTTGTACTAAATGTTGCCCATTTGTAAATGCACTTATATTTTAAAACTCCTAGTTTTACATTTCTTTTGTATTGACATTCAAAATAACTTCATTCTAGTGTACCTGTCTGACTGCTCATGGCCAGCTAAAAAAATTGGTTTACATTTAATGTGAACCCCGGAAGCCTTTATTGGAAACTCATCTGAACTTTATCTGCTTTTTTCTTTCAATAACAATCTTGTCCCTAATATTTCTTTTCAGACGATTAATTGATTTAAGATGAAACTCAATTATTGATTAACAAAATTAATATCACCAGTTCGATATCATTTAAATTTTTTCAAACTAAAAAACAGATTTTGCAATCTTTCATCACATAAGTCTTCTTTTTAAATATGAAGCTGCAATGTAACTGAGCGAAATGAAAACTTTGGCATGTGAAATAGTTAATTAGATGAAGCGACTAAAAATCTAATTTTCCAAATCTATTACAAGAGTGTTGAGCTGACAGCTGATCAATTTGCAATATTGATTCTAAACAATGCTAATTTCTGTAAGTTCAGGATCTGTGAAGACAGATTAACAGTATATTCTTGTATAAGTCAAGCAAAATGAATAAAAATCTGTCAATTGTGGCCGCCCAATGGACTTTGAAAAGTGTTCGCATGTCTCAGGTGCCCGCATTTTATCTGTTACTCTCAAATCACCAAAATTAAATATTTATTCAGTATAATAGTAGGTATTCGTAATAACTAAACATATTAAATAGAAATGTAAAATAGCTAATTGTATAAATTAAAGCATTAGAATTTCATTCGAATTCTTGACAAAGTAAAATTTGTTCCTGTATATTGCCCGTATTTTAGAGGTCAAATACAGTAACAATGATGGAAAAATGGTCACAATTCGCAGGTTAGTTTCCCTGAGCAATACGATCATTTCCCTCTTTATTATATGTAAATTTTGCCTGTCGTTTGCAGGTGCCCACAACGAGAGGTTTTATTGTAGTAACATAATATCAACAGTATCAATTTTGTATACCGATACCGTTTATCCAAACAAGTTTTTTGTATATATGTCAAGCATGTAAAGCGTACTTATATACTTTGCTCGTAACCTGTAGCTTTGAATTAAATTAACGTATTCTACAATATTAATCGTTATCTATAACTACCTCATATTTTTGTATTTTTCACATTAGTAACCATGAAATTAAGCTGCGGATATATTTGTTAAAAATTAAAGAAACATTGTTTACATTGAAGCATAAAAAATTGTATTTACATGTACGTAAGTTACTTTAATGTTAGTATGAATGTTTTGCTGGAGAGCCTTTATTTTCTATCACATTTGTTATTCTTTGGAAATACTTAAGTGAAATTTCAGTTACCCAAATTTAGAAGATGATTAGCTGCACTTTTATACATTGGAATCTTGCAGTTCTCAATTGAATTTATATCTGGAGACCTTGAGGGCCAATGTTTCAACAGATTTCGCACAGTCGTAGTGGTATGTCATTCGATGAAATACTGCGGAATATTGTAGTATTTGTAATTTCCATATTTATTTACCGTCTTTATATTTTTGCCTCTTGCGGTTTTCACACTCTGAACCATTACGGAAGATGGTTGTTTATAGTCTTCGTTGCGAACTTTTTCCAAAAATATACACTTTCCCAGTTCGGATGCGCATTTTGCTGACTCTATTTTAAGTAACTGACTCGGAAACTGTGTACATGTATACATTTAAATTCTATTAAATAAATGAAACCCGGAGACTCGATGAACCGATTGCAACACTTAATTATACTAACTTTCAGAACCTAATGTTTAGTCAGGTGCAGCCACAAATCTTTTGCGACATTTAATGTTATTTATTTTGGAGCTAATCAAGTTCTTTTTTTATTTTAATAAAAACGAAAATGCCCAATCAGGATTTGCTATCTGCATAGTTTTTCAACCTACAATGTGTAGTTTTGAGAAAGAGGTTTGCTATTCCTTTCATTCTTAAGAATCCCTTGGTTTTACTTTCCGACTCTGATCTCACTACATCATTAATAATATACGACTTGGACGCATTTCTGTTATTTGAATAAATATAAAATTATCTAATTGATAATTACCGCATCTTTGATACTTTGTTTGCCTGTGAATAACAAGCTGAAGAGGAAGTATCTATTATTGATATTTTCCTTTCTTCAAAATGTATTTTATTGATTTTATAAAGTTTTTCTTTTATTTTGGAATCGACTTATTTTGTTGACTTTGTGCAAATTGACAGGCTTTTATGCTTTTGGCCCATTACTATATTCCAAATTATTTTGTAGGTGCTTAGCTATTTTATTGTTTGAACTTGGGATCCCCTACTTTTGATCCTATCTACGTATACTTGTGGCAAATGATATGAAATACAAATTTCATGCAATAAAATAGAGTTTATACTGATTTGCATTGTGTCTTAAACATTGTTTTTGTTTAAACCGTTTTTTAAACGAATGTGCTTTTCCATCACTAGTGTACATTCATGTATTGACTTCACTCCTGTTTTCTAAAAATGTATATTTCCCAGAGATATGCCAGGTAATATCGGATTACTTTAACCTGTGCTGTTGGGCTCATCAGGCCCGTGATAGGGATTTTCTCCCTTCTCTTATTTATATTTTGTTTGATTATGATATTAATACGAAACTTTCCACAAATATTGGGTTTCGTTGAAATAAGTTCAATATTGGTTTTAAGAATTGGCAATTATGGAATTCATCAGAGTTCATTCCTAACTTATTCAATACAGTTTCCTTCTTACTTTACTAACTTTTTTCACATTAAATAATGATAAGTTTTTGAAAAAAATTGGAAGACTATATTCCCCCGATTGAAAAATAATAATATACATAAAATGGGCAGATATTTAGAAAATTATTATTATATGGTTATGGCCACTCATAATATTTAGAAAACGTCTTATTATGAATTCTCCACAACTTTTTGAGTAATAACCTAAAGCTTAATTAGTTCACAACTCTCTGAGGTCAAATGGGGTTAAAGCAGGGCTTAAGTAAATCAGTTCATGAATACAATTTTTTAATTCGTTTTACAAAGTAATTAAATGTGGAAAATCAAGCTAAATACTTTTGCATGCCAGCATTCTACTTTTTGAGATTGGTAAAAGTTGTTCCATTTGAAATGTAGTTTTTGTTTGAAGAATCTTTTAGCGAAATTCCACTCTAATTATTTTTAATACTTTTTATTATTTTGTTATTTAAAAGGTTTTACCGCATGTTTCGTGCAGCATGTTCTATGTTTCTTCAATTGTGCGATATTGCTCTTATATTTTCTAATGATTTACTTTTCATAAACTCTTGTGGACTTCAATTAAAAATAAACTCTCACGTATTTCATAAACAGTTAATCCTGATGAATGATAGCTTAAAATTCGGTCTTGTAAAAATGGCAACAAGTTTAATAGTCGGAATGCCTTCTGCCCCGGGATTAGAGGTAAATGACAAAAAATGGATTTCATGGCAACGATGTAAGTAAAAAAATATGCATTGCTTAGAAAAACCTTCAAATTTAGGATCGCCAAAAAGTTGGTCCTTTGAATGTGTGGCCTGCTTTGTTTTTCTTAAGGATTATTACCCTTATTTTTTGCAATAAGGGAGCGAGTAAAACAGTGTGTAGTTATGCTTTTTTGCAAATCATATCGACGTCACAGAAATTTATTTAAACTGAGAAGAGTTGTATTATATTTTACTTGAATATGGTTTTCTAATTCCACTATTATTCTAAGTAAATTGTTACTTAAGATTCTACTGTCGAATGCAATTGAATTTAGAGAGAATTCATTTTTCGTGTACATAATCGAATTGAGATTTTACCTAATCTTTGTAGTGTGTTATACATTATTAACATTTTTGATTGTATTATATCATATTTATATGTGGGTTACGTGCATAATGTTCCTTCTTGATTTAGTAATGGCGGCAGTGGAATGCTCATCGTTGCTGATTTTACAGAACCATATCAAATGTGATGCAGATGGTTATCTCGATGACTTCCTTCAACAACATACCCATTTCATGTCTGCAATGGAGCTGTTTCGTCTTCAGCCCTCTGACCGTGCTTCAACGTTCACCGACCAGTTGATGTTCATTGCTCATGTTATTCAGTGCTATCCCAAACATCTGGAAAATTTTCCTCAGCTACTAGTGGACTTATTGCTATCTTATAAAACGGTGATGCACAGCAATGTAAGTAACTTTAAATTTTAATTATGATCCTCTGTATGCCTTATGAGTTTGCTAGGTGATTCCAAACACATTCTATGGCAATGTATTGAAATAAAAGTAGGACAATTGGTTTCATTACCAATCCCAAAAAATTTACAAACATTTTGCAAACTGTTAAAAAAGCGAGATGTAGATTCTTCGAATAATTATATAAAATCGATTGATTGAACATAAAGGTATTATTGAATTCTTTCTTAGAAGTTTCTCATTGAATCAAGTTAACCATTTCGTAAAATTGAGCTCATTATTTTTTATAATTCCCTTTAAGTGAACCCAGCGTTTCTCAAAACAAGAGACTTTATGTAAGTTTTGAGATCTGGATTTCTAGCAGAAATTTGCTTAAATTTATAATTGAGATTTAATGCTAGATTCTTCTGTGCCAGGAGTTGGATCACGTGTATATTGACATAGTAATTCTTATCAAATCAAATATTTATTAGAAATATTTTGCAATACACATTCGTGTCAAAGTTGAAGATGTGGATAGTGGAATTATGAAATAATTGATGGTGTGGACCCTGAGTAATTTAACGCCTTTGCTTCATCAGTTAGCACAACATGCTATTATATGTTCATGACATCATCTGCTCTTAATTCTTGACAATCTCAATAATAATTTATCGGCTATTGAGAGATGGTTTCTCACTAAAATCATCCAGAGTAAATTTCCTAAGCCAATCACAAGACTTGAGTAACAAGACATCGGACCAATACAATAGTGAAAAAAAAAGTAGGCTTGCTTAACCCTTTACTATTTCATAGTAGACTTATAAAATATGAAGGCGAACCATTATCATGCTTACAATTTGTGCGTTATGTAAATATGTGTATTCATTTAACGGTTTTTTGCTAATGGGAATGTAATACATCATAATGAATAAATCCGATATACTAAAATGAGTTGTAGGCGGACTTATTTTAAATAGCTGTGATCGCTCGCTTCCTGCTATTCTGGATGCATTTGTTTAAAGAAAGGTTAAACAAACTCAGAGATTCACATGCAGCTTTATTCCTTTGAACGTTATACTTTAATTCTTTCTTTGATTAATTAATAAGAAGCCTTTTCAATTTCAATTAAATATTAAGTTTTTGGGGAGGCCTGTACAAAATGAGTAATTGAACCACTAATATAGTTGTTAATGTTCTTCCACCCACATGTAATTAAGGAAACTATGGGATCTTTATCCTGATCCTGCAATTATGTTATCTTAGTTGAGCTTCTTTGCCTAATAGAATATTTAAATAATGAACACTGTAAAAGAGGCTAATTGAAAATCAGTTCCATGTATTAATAATATTTAGGGAATTAAATTAACATTATGTTAATTGATTTCAAACAAAAGGCTAGTGAAAGAAGCTGAATCCCACATCAACTGTTATTTTTATGTTGTTCCACCTACTTTACTGTTCAGTTAGGAAATTACTCATTATCTCTCAATCAATTTCCGCATTCGGTTTTCTTATGGAAAGCACTTCAATTATATAAAACGTAGGATTATACATCGTTAACTTTTATTCGACCTGCCATTTTCAATTGAGGGTTTTTCAACATTAGAGCGACAATAGTGCGTGGTCGAATTTTTTTCCAAAATTTGTTATTCAAGAATTTGGTTGATAAAAATGTGTTTATCATTAACCTTCTACTGCCTATGTTCTTTTAGAAGGACAAACCGATCTTTCTCCTAGCCCATTATGAAGTTTTGGAATCCTACTATATACACACATCTATCGGTGAATGTGCTCGAATGTAATGCTGAAAATTTGTACCGAAGTGTATTAATTTGACTGAAGCAATTGAAATATCCCATTTTAATTTCTGTCTATTAATGTTCAGGTAATCAGTGGGGGTCGAAAGCCTACTGAAGCAATAACCCTAGTACATTGAGGTGTGCCGCGTGAAAAATCAGAGGTCGCGGCGTCGAATTCGCGTCTGCGCAAGATGCTTCAAATGGGACATTTAACCATACGCCGTTGAAAAATGAAAGTGAAAGAGGAGAAACTCTATAGCCTTTCAGATTTCGAATATTTTCATTAGTTAATGCGTTATAACAAGGTCGCATTTGTAAAAAAAAACTATGAAAATGTTAAAAATTATTTGGAATTTATGGCTGAATATGAGTTTATTGTCAACTCTAACGAAATTTGAATTTTGTTTCTTTCTTGTTGATATTTCATGAATTGAACAAACAACCACATGAAAGTACACGAGGTTCATTGCCTTAATAGCTAAAATGATCGCAACAGTTTCTATAATATTCTGTTAAGAAATATTCCTCACGTCTGAAATGTTTGACACTTTCAGCGAATACCCAAAATCACCTGAATTTCGAAAATTGTTGTGCTAAATTTTACTCGTTCATGGTGGAAATTGACAACAATTAACTAATGAGAAATACCCTCACAAATTTTTGCGTCAAAATATGCAAACAATTTTTCTCGAAAAGTGCCTGCAGTATTCAATCATACAAACCAATACTGCAAAACGAATTACAAATTGTTTATCTGTGTATAGATATATATAAAAGCTTTCTTTCGTAATATAAAAAGTTATGTAATCGTATTATAATGTAATTATATGCTTCTATATTTTGGGATTGTTTAGCTTCCGTGTCGAAAACATCACTTTCTGAGACAAATTTGTTGGTAGCATTAATTCAATGTGATTTAAAGCCTTTTAAGTATATGTAGCACAATGATGTCTGAACCTTGTTGTTTGAATATTGAATTGGAATTATATTTATCCACCATAACTAGAGCCCCAACCAAAACACCAAACTTAAACCCAGTCCTAAAATGTGGCTTTTAATAATAGAAAGGAGACATTACTAGTTTTTAAATTTACCTCTTAATTTAAATTTTAGTGACAGTCGAACAATGTTCGCCACTGAAATAAATGGAATACATGTAGTGTTTATCTCAAAGGCATTTAAGGAAAATATGTTTATCTTAAATACAGTATTTGCCATTTTAAAGTAAACTATTAATGAATTCTGGCAAATAAATACCAACTAAAGCACATTGACTCCAGAATCTATGTCTAAATATATAATAAACAAAACATACGTTGCCTAACTAGTGTTGTTAGTTTATGCAATTGTTTGTTTATCAATTTTTTGATGCACGGCTTATGTATAACACGTATTAACGTATTAATTGTTGTCGGAATCCTAGTTGGAAATACGTGTTTTTTGCGTATTTTAAAAACCTAGCTTAAAATATGTATATTTACGCATTTTAGGAAATTATAAAAATAGCGAAAAGTACGTGTTCCTCATACTCTACTTAAACAGTTATTACCACAAAGAATGTTGTTGCCGCAAAGGATTCGCACGCGTTTCGTTAATGAATACAAGCACAATCTAGACTAGAAGTAGAATCATATTTATATGCAAAAACTATTTTATGTAGATATGTGAAAAAATACATAGCGGGAATCGGAACGCCTTAAAAAATATAACATAGTGTTATTCTAACAAAAAATGTACATGTTCGTTCTCCTCCAGAAATCAGTTTCTTTTTAAATTGTATATATTTGTCCTTAAATTACAATGTAAAGGTGAACTGAATGAAACCGATTTGCTTGAAAATGGAAATTTTTTGTTGAAAGCTAATTTTTACTATATTTAGGTTCGTTTGGCACTGTGCAAGGCTCTGTTACTACTTAGGACAAAGAAGTTTGTAACTCCTCTCAAAGTCATCGAGGTGTTTTTTGAACTTATTGAATGTCAGGATAAAGTTCTCCGCAAATTCATCAATGAACAAGTCATTGCCATCATTAAGCGAATGAATAAATTGAGCTGCAATGTCAGCGAAAACACGGCCATACAAAATTTCCTTTTCAAGCATCTGTCAATGTCCATCTCGTCCGTTGCGAAAATTTCAATAGATTGTCTTATTGCTTGCTATAAGTCTAATGTCTGGCGAAGTGAGAAAGTTGTCAACATGATTGCTAAGGGAGGACTTTTTTCCAAGTCAACAAAGGTTTTGGTGGCCGCATTATCATTTTTCGTATCCCGGAATGACATGGGAG
>CABFPE010000476.1:8490-23941 GCA_900660155.1 Hofstenia miamia
AACCCATAAGTGATGACTCTGATATGGATACTTCGCAGATACCATCAACGAGTTCAATCCCCACAACAACAAGTTCAGGAATTTTTTCGTACAGACAAACATCAACAACAACAAAATCGTTGCGATCAGAAGAGAGGGAGAGCCGCATGACAAAAATAGGACGAGATAGAATACATCCCTATTTTATAGCAAACAGAAAAATGAGATATAATGCCTATGATAATCTGTCGCCAGAAACTAAAAGGTTAATACGACATAGCACTTCCACAAAAGAAAATGAAAGTTACGCAGTTCCAATAGTTATCGATAAGAAGAATCGGCCAACCTGTAATACGATAATAGCATACACAAGGGATATGAAGGAACAATTTAACAGACCATACTTCAAAAGCACAGTCCATATTACGTTTGATGAACAGTTCACAATGAAGGACGTACATAAGTTAATCAAGAACAAAGACAAGATTATAAATGAATGTGAACAAGTAAACCTCGATAAGAACCATCTCACGATAGTGCATTTCGTAAAAGATACTGAAATAGCATCAAGAAGACTTCAAACTAACATCGAAGAAACTCTAAAGATAGCTAAGAAATATAAGACAAGGGTAATACTAGTTGTAACACAAAAATCAGAGGAATTGCCAAAATGTATAAAGGAGCTGGAAATCAAACTAGATAATTTGTTTACATTGGATAGTGATATAACAAAAATATCTGAACTGATAAAAGTGGACTTACAGATTAACGAAATAGCTCCAGCGGAGAGAATCATGGTAGAACCTAAAATCGCAATCGACATGTACTACCAAACACGCACTATGGAGTTGCTGGGAAGAACAGAAGATTTGGAGGAGACTGGAAACCTGTTTCTGAAGTGCAGTATGAACCAAACACCTGAGCATTTGGAGAAAATAGCGACAGTATGGTCGGAAATTAAAGCAGAAAAGCCTACACATGAAGAGTGGCCGTTGATAGACATAAGATCGCCCACTAGGAAATATCATAAAAGTACGGAAGCTACATTGTACGAAATCAGGAGAGCATACGAGATGGAGGCTAAAAGAAACTTTAAAACGCAAATGTTTGAAGAAATTAATGCCCCAGAGATCAGAGCAAGAACAGCTATTTGGGTACTAGCGATTGCATTAACATATAACGATAAGTTGGTACTGCCGATGATGAGAAAGGAGCGGAGACAGCTAGACAAAAGAAATTTGAAATAGCTGTGGCACCGATTCCGGCAAATATCAAACAATGGCTATTGCAGAATGTAGAGATTTTACCGCTGTCTCCCACGAAAAAGGTACAGCAGAGATTCGAAAAACATTTTACAAGATTGTTGGTACAGCAACACACATTGGGAAGACCTAGTATAATCGAATTGGCGAATAAAACAGGGATCTGTCCAAGTGAGATCGATATTTTAACCGATGAAACAAAGAAATATATGTGGGGCGCGACTTCGAATATGAAACTAAGAGCACTTAAAAGCCAACCAAGGCTAACAACTCGAAATTTGATTAGAAGGGAGCATGCAGAAACGTTGCAGACAATAAAGATGGTGGAAGAAAAGAAAATTCATGAGGTAATTACAGAAGAGATAAGAAAATATCTGAAAAATTATCCTCAGTGTGCTTATACCAAAATTATCAAACGTTCAGAAACCATGTGGAGGGAAGGAAAAAATTGCCCCATCGAGATTATTGAGATGGTAAGTAAAAGTAAAGAAGAAATATTACTGGAAGAAAAGCTCTTACAATCTACCGACATAGCCTTAACTCCAAATACGCAACGAGTAATTGATAAAGTCAATCTAGAGAAATGGGGTGAACAGGAGCCCAGTGAACTATCATGGGTCGATACGGACGATGAAAGACTACTAGTAGAGATCACGGTGCGACGAGAAAGGACAAATAATATCGTACAAAGAATATTTGGGGAAGTGTATGAAAGAGAAACCAAATCTTTAATTAAAGTTCTGTGTACCGAAGCATTTACTAGACAAGAAATCGACGAACTACTAGAACCACAGAACCAGATTGCAGTGGACATAGAATGCATTACGTCAAAAATAGTAATAAAGCCTGAAACTGCCCAAAACTTGATGAAGAACGGTCTAACAGATACTTTCTGGGAGAATATTAAAATGTCTAAGAATAATTATCCTGCAACATTTGGCATGGCCACAACGGCAGAAATGCAAGGTACATACGAGGCCATAGAGGAAAAAACAATGACAACAATATTAAAATGCACGCCACCACCTACAATCTTTATACCAATGCTGCTACCAACTTGGCGACTAAAGGACAAGAAAGCCATTAAAGCAATGTGGCATGAAGAAAACACATACGTCAACAGCAGACAAACAGCTGAAAGAATTGTCAATGACGAACGCTACAAGAAGTCAAAAGAAATTTTGTTGAAAAACAATAATAAAGAAAGAGTCTTTATAGAAGGACAAGTGACACCCTACGATCTCTATAAAGAAGGAGAGCCAATATGCAAACAGATTCAGAAAGTTCGAGCAGAAATTTAAAAAAGATCTACACAAACCGTAATACTGTTCTCAGGGATCAATGACATTGTGTGGGGAGAACTTTGGAGTTCGCAATATCGGTACTACGATATAATGAGAAGAGTGGAAATTATTACTATGGTAAGATTAGGAAAAAATGAACCGGAAAACATCACCAAAGAAGAAGTATTGGAGAATATAAGTGCATTCTATGACAAAGCGTCAATCTCGAAATCATTACGATCTACATATGAATTTTTCTACCCAAATACTACGATCCATCCAGATTTGGCACACACCAGTAGAATAGACGCGATTATGACGTTGATGATAGCCATAAAGGGCATGAAACTCTACAGGAAACATTACGAGATATTCAACGAAAAATTAAACGAACTACGTAGTATGTGTACAATAGCTAAATCCCTAAAGAACCCGTCATTCCTGAGACACAAGAAAATGTTAACAACAGAAAAAGATGTAGTGCTAAAAATCACTAAAGATGAGGCATACGAAAACATTACATGGGAAATGAAAGAAGCTAGCAAGATCATCAAGAAGGCGGCTGAGATGGTACATGGAGAAAGAGTGGTCATCCTTAATTAGCTACGCTGGAGGGGGAGTGTGACATAATCTATCAAGACTATCATGATTGGTCAAGATGAGAGAAAAAGATGACGGAAACAAAGACTAAATTGATTATTGATTATAATGATTAAAATGTAAATCATGATAGGATTGATTATTTTCACTTTGTAAATGTTTTGTGCAATATTAGATTTAAATTATACTCGACGGTATTTGACAAAACAAAAGATGGTCAAACAGCGTAGCTCAATTAATGCTGATGTTGTGTAAAATTAGCAGAAATATTAAAGCGAGGGAAAAACTGTCAACAAGAAAGATTAACAGGTACTTGTCGAGTATTTAGTTGTTTATCACCAAGTGCTATAAATATAATGAATCGGATGTAATTATTGATGAGCAAATCTACTTTGGATTCATTTTCTTTTGTCAGGTTATTTTATATATTCTGATGGAAAGCTAAACATCTACGAGCTAGGGTAATTGTATGGTGGTTCCCACATCCGGTTAAAGGTATGCTGGAGCAGCCTCCTAATAGCTATTCCACAGCGGGGAGGGCGACAGCTGTAGTTACCTGGTGTGCTCTTAGGTTACATATAGCTATAGTAGTTTTTTACCGTTATAGCTTTCCTAATTGTCATTGCTTGTCCGATAGTGTTATTGCAGCCTGTAGGTTTTACATGTTAATTATTTTACCGATGAACTCAAGTTATTTATTACATTCATTATATTACATGCCGATTGCTGGCTTGAAAGTAGTTACATCCAACTGGTTATTACGATGGTATTTTGATATTCTATTACTTAGAGTTTATTTGATCGTTATTACATGTTGCTCAATGTTTCACGCAGTAGACTATAGACTGACTTCTAGTTATTGTTTTCTGCTGACTGCGTTGATTGTTTACATGTATCGAGGGCTATTAGATATTTATTTATATGTAAGGTTATTACATGTAGGGCCTCATAATAAGCTAGTTCAGCGGCAAGGTTGCACAACTTCGTTTATTGCATTAGTTCGTAATAACAAAAACAATCAATGCACTAAATTCTCAAGTAGTTGCAAATTCCATCACACTGAGTTCACTATCCTCATTACCATTCCATTATTGTTCTCTACATCACAGTGGCAGTTCCATTGGTAAGATGCAGCTGGCGGATGTGTTCCTGGATATGCACGTCTACTTCTAAGTGTCGATCCTGTCTTCCAGTATCTCTGCTTTATCTAAATAAGTTGAGTGAATTAAGTAGCTACAAAGGCTCTTGCATATTAAATAAGTTTAATAAACCACACACTTATCATAAAGGAGAGAAATCGGAAAAGTGTCAACTTCGCTTTATGTTTAATCTAAGAAAAGTAATAGTTTTCTCTAAGTATTGCCATCACAGCGAGTTGGCATGATTCTACATGGCGACCGTGACAGGCGCTTAAAGAGCGTGCACAAAGGAGAGAAACACAGATGGTGTAATAGTTAACGAAAGTGTATGGAAAATTACGAGACTACGAGTGGGTTAAGATAGTTGTTTCTTCTCACTCAAAAATAAAGAAGTAAACAAGCAAGAAGATGACGAACAATAGTAACCTTGAGTACACGATACCGGTGAAGGACACCATTACACAATTGCCTCTAGTAAATATGAAAATGGTAAATTCAAGGAAAAAGCAAAGGACTAAAGCCAAAACGCAAAGGACACCCCAAAATCAAACAACCCCAGCGATTGTTAATACATCCCCCGAGAGTCAAAATTCCCCAACAGAGATAGTTTTACAGCAGGAAAATGAAGGTGCAGCACTGTCGACAATGGAGCTAAGGAGAATAATAGAGGATAATAATAATGAAAGACGGGAGTTAATGTTACAAATAGAAAACTTAACTCAAAGGATGTTCGAGATAGAATTAGCGAATGCTGAAAAAGACAAACGGATCGAAGAAATTATGCAAGATACGAGCTCTAGGTTGACGGAGCAAAGGAATGTTTTTCAGAAACAAATCGAAAAATTAATAGAGGCGAATAACGAAATAAAAATGCAGAGTGAGAATCTAAAGAAAATGATTACTCAAATGCACGAAGAAAACGTGAACCTGAGAGAAGACAATATTTTAAAACAACTCCAGATAGACGATTTAAAAGACAAAATTCGATTGTCGACACTAGCGAATGAAGAAGAGCAAAATGGTGTCAAAGTGATTAAAAACACAGTAATACAAGAACCGGAAAAGTTGAGCGGAAGTGTACCAACAGAGGAAGTACAGTCTGAAATATATAGAAATTGTCAGACAGAAGACGAATTTGTTGAAAAGTTAGTTGTAAACATAACAAAACAAGTAAAGGAGAAATGCAAGAGTACGATGGACAGAAAACCAATATATGAAGAAACGATACTATCGGAAGAAGAAGATAGTGAGACACCAGCATGTAAAGCAATACTCCTGAAATTCACGGGGAGAGTTGATAGCTATTCGCCGACATAAAAATGTTCAAGATGAGCATGAAAGAGAGAAAAGTCATACAAAAACAAGCGGCGGCGCGATTCCCCTTGTATTTAGGAGGAGCAGCTTACCAGCATTACTTAGTGTTGGATTTAGAAACTAAATCAGACTATAAGAAACTAATTGGAGAGTATCGGAGATATTATGATGATGAGAGCTTTAAGAGCCAATATCGTATGTTATTAAATAATCTAAAGATGAATAAACAAGAAGATTTACGAAACTACATGTCACAGGTAGAAAGACTGAGACTTAGTTCAAGAGAGAGTACATATTCCAAATATGACTTGTTTTCTCATATATGCAAGGGGCTACCAGAGCCGATTAGGCAACAATTTGAAATTAAGTGTGACGCAGACAATTCCCTGGAAAGAATGATAAGGAAAGGCCTAGGAATACAAGTTAAGATGGAAAACAATCCCTGAATAAATGAGAAATCGTCAGTAGTGAAAGTAATGCCAACGCTAGTTAGCGGAATGAATAAAGTTAAGAAAGATGACGATGGGAAACCAAAGGACAAAATCATTAAAATAAAGTTAAAAGATGGCACAGTGAAACGTATAAATAGAAAAGATTTAAAATGTCAAGCGTGTGGGAAAAAGGGGCACACGAAGAGATACTGCAAAAGACAAATTAACTTCATAGAAGAGGAAGAAGCATATTTTGAGGAGGAAGACTTGTTAGAAGATGAAAACGAGTCGGAAAAGATAGAAGAAACAAGAGAGGACGCTTTAAACTAGAGGGAGCACCGCCTCCGGTAAAACGTGCACCCATGTTAATCGTAACAGACCTAATAAAGACCAATACAATTACAGTCATAATTAACAGAGTGATGGTCAAAGCAACCATAGATACGGGAGCAGTAATTTCAATTATCACTGATGAATGCGTGGCGAAAGTAGGAATTGATAGCAGAAAACTGGAAAGCGAAAAGAGCAGATTACTCAATGCATCAGGAGATTACATTGATACCAAAGGGAAGTTAACAGAAATACTGATAAGGATTGCGAACACCACATTCTTCCAAACATTTACAGTGATAGACACAGAAAAAAATGCGCTTCCCTACGAAGTAATATTAGGTAATGATTTTCTGATGAATAACAAATGTATCATTGACTATACTAATAAAACCATATCAGTTCAAGAAGAAATTGTAACAACTTGTGAGGAAGAGCAAGGCACAGACGCGATAGAATTTTGGTTAATAGAAGACATTAAGATTCTACCGAATAACTGGAAGATGTGTCAGATAGAAACAGAAAATTCAATGATGTGTGAAGTTATGATATACGATCAAAAGGGTATAAATACGAAAAAGGTTTCGATACCATCAAGTCTGTGTGTGGTAAGAAGTGGTAGAGGAATGATACCAATGTTGAATGCAACTAATCATGTAGTTAATATAAAAAAGGACAATTTAAAGTTAAAAGGAAAGAAAGTGAGAAGCGAAAAAGCGATGGTAAACAAGACCATTAATATAATACAGGAAGAACAAAAGGAGTACCAAATACCGGAGATAATGGAGGAAAAGTATCAACACCTAAGCGCGGAAGAAAGAAGACAATTGTTAGAAATATTAAAGAAACATGCAAAAATATTTAATTATGGGGAAATAAGTGTTGGAAAGGCAGTCGGAGAGACGCACAAAATAATAACCACGACAGAAGAACCAATAAGATTACCATGCAGAAGAGTCCCCAAACACTTAAAAGAACATTACAATACGATATTGAACAAACTGATTGATAATAAGATAATTAGGCCAAGTGAAAGTCCGTATGCCACGCCCACGGTATCCGTAAAACAAGGTGAGAAATACAGACTCTGTATAGATTTCCGGAAACTTAACGATATAACCAAAAGGATGCGTACCCACTCCCGAGGATAGAAGACATTATATATGAGGCTAGTAAAAACAAGTACTACACATGCATAGATCTTTGCAAAGCGTATTGGCAGGTGCCAATGGAGCCTTCTGATATTGAGAAGACAGCATTTATAACCCCGTATGGACTCTTCGAATGGATGTACATGGCCTTCGGTTTATGTAATGCACCAGCTACGTTTCAGAGATATGTGACAAAAGTTTTGAAACAAAACAACAGGCAAGTTGAAAAAGGAATAAGTGCATACATAGATGACATACTCATAGCAAGCGACAATAGAAGAGCACCTTGAGAAATTGGATAGAATGCTAAATATTTTGTACAAAGCTGGCTTGCGAGTCAATGGAAAGAAATGCAAAATTTTAAAAGAACAAGTCGTATTCCTGGGGAGACAAAACTGAAAAGGTGAGATACGGATGAAAAACAACGCAAGAGAAATGATTCAAAACATCAGCAGTCCGAAAACGAAAAAAGATTTACAATGAATCATGGGGTTTATTAACTATTATGGTTCTTTTATATCTAATGTCGCTCATAAAACTAATAAGATGACAGAATTGTTGAAAAAAAATAAGGTCTTTGAATGGACATGGCGAGAAGAACAACAGTTAGCTAACGTAAAAGATGAATTAAGTAAAATGCCATCATTAAACACAGCAGACTATGATAAAGAATTTATCTTAGACTGTGATGCAAGCAACATTGCGATAGGGGCGTGTTTGGGACAAATTAAGGATGGCAAAGAAGTGCCTATACAATTTTTTAGTCGAAAACTGAAGCAGAGCGAGGAGAATTATGGGTCAACGAAATTGGAAATGTTGGCACTGGTTGAGAGTATAAAAAAGTTCCGATACTTTTTGATAGGACAAACGTTTAAGGTGAGAACTGATAACAGTGGATTAACATGGCTTAAAAAGTTTTCAGGCAACAAGTCATCAATTGTATCAAGATGGATCGAATATCTAAACGAATTTAAATTCAACATAGAACATCGAAAGGGAACGTTACATAAGAATGCAGATTTTTGGACGGCATTGCCGGAATATCAGAGAGATATAGAAAAGGTGGATGGTGAAAAGAAACAATTCCAGTTTATGTCACATAATGAATACGCTGAACTACCTGAAATTAACACAGATAAGAAAGGTAATGCTATAATGCTGATAATAATTAAGGAGGAAATATCTGAAAAAGATATTATTGAGAAACAAAAAACTGATCTGATATTGAAAGATATAAGAGACAAATTGAACAATGATGGATGGTTACTGGGAAAAGAAGCTAAAAGCTATTTCCAAAGATATAAGTGGAAAGTAAACAGAAACGGATTGCTGTATATAGAAGGAAAAATGCTAAGAATAGCGATCCCCGAATATTATAAGAGGGAATTAGTTCGGAAAATACATGAAAATGGACATCTAGGCATAATACAAATGGAGAATACCTTTAATGCTCGCTTCATAATGACGAGTATATGAAGAACGGTTGAAGATGTTATTAATAAGTGTAACATATGTCTGATAAATAATAAGAGCCACTTCCCGGTTCAAACCACGCCGCTTGAAAAAATTATGGCCAAATGAAATTGTTCACGTGGACTTAGAAAAACTGTCTCAAGATGATGAGGGCTATCAGTATATATTGGTATTGGTTGATAACTTTACAAAATACACCCGAATGATACCGTTGGATTCAACAACTGCAAAAGTAGTGGCAGACAAGATAATGAAAGAGTGGATTTTAAAATTCGGACCAATGCAAACAATAATATCTGACAGGGGCGTTCAATTTGAAAGTAAATTGTTTGAGGAAATGGCCAAATTGATGGAGATATTAACAGAAAAAACAACCGCATATCATCCACAAGCAAATGGGGCAGTAGAAAGATTAAATAGAACGATGATAAAACTGATAAGAGTATTAACTTCGAGAATTGGAGGAAGAGATTGGAAAGAAGTACTGGAAATAGTCGAATATTTCTATAATACATTGGTACACTCGACAACAGGAATGACGCCATATAAAGCCATGTATGGTAGAGAAGCGGCAACACCAATATCCATGCAATATAATACGTACTCCGAAAAACCAGATAACGATTATATAAGAAAATTAAAAGATCAGATAACTGGAATCCATGAGGCCATGTGCCATAACACAAAGAAATCGGCGATAAGGCAAGAAAGAAACTTTAATAAAAAGATATATGGCGAACCACACAAGGTAGGGGATAAAGTTTACGCATACACTCTAATGAGAACACAAGACGTGAATCAGGTAAGGAAACTCAAAACACAGTGGTCAGGGCCATTCACAGTTACACAAACACTACCTAATAATAATTATAAATTGAATGACGGACGAATATTACACTTTCAAAATTTAAAACGTGCAACAGTAAATATAGAACAGGTAACTCTTGACAAAAACGCAGAGTTTAAAATTATACAGGTTGATGATGGTACATATGCTGAAATGAAGGATTTGGACAGTGTACATGAAGAAGAATTTCAAGATGAATACAGACCCGAAAAAGGAGAACCTGAAGTAGAAAGAAGAGTAATGCCCCAGAGGGCAGTAAAAAATAAACTGAAATATGACCCAGAAATATGGGATATTAATTTATTAACTGAATTTAGGAAATATGAAACAAACACAACGATCACCAATGAAATCGAGGAGAGTGAGAAGAAGGAGAACTCCGCAGACTGATCGTCAATTAAAGGACATGAGGGTGGAGGAGACATCAACGAGTTCCACTAGCAAAACTAGATCTCCACAATCCGATTGCCAAATAAAGGGCATGACGATGGAGAATTCACCACCTACCAACAAGAGACGGAGAGTGAGAAGAAGAGCTCCACAGTCTGATTACCGATTAAAGGGTATGACGATGGAGCAGATGACACCTACCAACAAAAGACGAAGAATAAGGAGGAGGTCTCCTCAATCTGATTACCGAATAAAGGGTATGAGGATGGAGACAATAGAAGAAAAATCACCCTCTACCAAATGTCAATTAACGGGCAGGCGGGTAAATGAGGGCCATCTACAAGACACTGATCGCCAATTAAAGGGCGTGAGGTTGGAAATATCGAATTATGCACACTCCCCTTCAACATCAAGCAGTACTCGATGCCAATTAAAGGGCAAAGAGGAAATAGCGTCGACAAGTACTCAAAGCCAATTAAAGGGCGGCGAGGAAATAACCTCAGTAGCTATGGAAAGTTGGGATACACAACCGATAAGCGATGACTCAGACATGGACACATCGCAGATACCATCAACAAGTTCGATTCCCACGACAAGTTCAGGAATATTTTCGTACAGACAAACGTCAACAACAACGAAATCGTCGCGATCAGAAGAGAGAGAGAGCCGCATGACGAAAATAGGAAGAGAACGTATACATCCCTATTTTATAGCAAACAGAAAAATGAGATATAATTCATATGATAATCTGTCGCCGGAAACTAAAAGGCTAATAAGAAACAGTACTTTGACTAAAGAAAATGAGAGCTACGCAATTCCGATAGTTATTGATAAGAAGAATCGCCCAACGTGTAATACGATAATAGCATACAAAGAAGATATGAAAGAACAATTTAATAGACCGTATTTCAAAAGCACAGTCCACATTACATTTGATGAACAGTTTACGATGAAAGATGTACAGAAGCTAACTAAAAACAAAGAGAAGATTATAACCGAATGTGAACAAGTCAACCTAGACAAAAAGCATCTCACGATAATCTATTTTGTGAAAGACACTGAAATAGTATCAAAAAGACTGCAAAGTAACATAGAAGAAACTCTCAAAATAGCTAAGAAAAACAAAACGAGGGTAATAATAGTCGTTACACAAAAAGCAGATGAGTTGCCGAAATGTATAAAAGACTTGGAGATTAAACTAGATAATCTGTTTACACTGGATAGCGGTACGATGAAAATATCTGAACTGATAAAAGTGGATTTACAAGTTAACGAAATAGCACTGGCAGAAAGAATCATGGTCAAACCTAAAATCGCAATAGACATGTATTATCAAACACGCACAATGGAATTGCTTGGAACAAACGAAAATCTAGAAGAGACTGGAAATATATTTCTCAAGTGCAGCCTAAATCAAACACCCGAACATTTACAGAAGATAGCGACAGTATGGGCAGAAATTAAAGCAGATAAACCTATGCATGAGGAGTGGCCAAGGATAGATATAAGATCGCCAACCAAGAAGTATCACAAAAGTACGGAGACCATATTATATGAGGTAAGAAGAGCGTATGAAATGGAAGCCAAAAGGAATTTCAAAACTCAACTGTTTGAAGAGATAAATGCACCAGAGATCAGAGCGAGAACAGCTATTTGGATATTAGCAATCGCATTAACATACAATGACAAGCTAGTAATGCTGATGATGAGAAAGGAGAGGCGACAGATTGCGAGACAGAAAAAATTCGAGATAGCAGTAGCACTGATCCCCACGAACATTAAGCAATGGCTATTACAAAGCGTAGAAATATTACCGCTGTCTCCGATGAAGAAAGTTCAGCAGAGGTTCGAAAAACATTTTACGAGATTGTTGATGCAGCAGCATACACTGGGAAGGCCTAGTATAATCGAATTGGCAAACAAAACAGGGATTTGTCCCAGTGAAATCGATATATTAACAGATGAAACAAAGAAATACATGTGGGGCGCGACTTCCAACACGAAACTTAGAGCTCTTAAATACCAAACATGGGTGACAACTCGAAACCTGATCAGAAGGGAACATGCGGAAACATTACAAACAATAAAATTGGTGGAAGAAAAGAGAATTCATGAAGTAATCACGAAAGAGATAAAGAAATATCTGAAAAACTACCCTCAGTGTGCATATACCAAGATCATTAAACATTCGGAAACAATGCATAGAGAAGGAAAAAATTGTCCTATTGAAATCATCGAAATGGTGAGTAAAAGTAAAGAGGAAATGATTATGGAAGAGAAGCTGCTACAATCCACTGATATTGCGTTAACACCTAATACGCAGTGAGTTATCAATAAAGTTAACCTAGAGAAATGGGACGAACAAGAACCCAGCGAGTTATCATGGGTAGACACAGATGATTAAAGATTGCTAGTAGAAATTACAGTGCGACGAAAACGGAAAAATAACATAGTACAAAGAATCTTTGGTGAGGTTTATGAACGAGAGACCAAATCATTAATTAAACTGCTGTGTACCAAAGCTTTCACCAGACAGGAAATTGACGAATTACTGCAACCACAGAATCAAATTGCAGTAGACATAGAATGTATAACGTCGAAAATAGTAATAAAGCCTGAAATTGCACACAATTTAATGAAAAATGGTCTAACAGATACTTTCTGGGAGAACATCAAAAAGTCTAAGAATAATTATCCGGCGACATTCGGAATGGCTACAACGGCAGAGATGCAAGGAACATATGAAGCAATAGAAGAAAAAACAATGACGACGATTTTAAAATGTACGCCACCGCCCACAATCTTCATACCAATGCTGCTACCAACTTGGCGACTAAAGGACAAGAAAGCCATTAAAGCAATGTGGCATGAAGAAAACACATACGTCAACAGCAGACAAGCAGCTGAAAGAATTGTCAATGACGAACGCTACAAGAAGTCAAAAGAAATATTATTAAAAAACGATAATAAGGAAAGAGTCTTTATAGAGGGGCAAGTAACACCCTATGACCTCTATAAGGAAGGAGAACCAATAAACAAACAGATTAAGAAAGTTCGTGAAGAAATTGAAAGAAGAACGACGCAAACCGTAATATTGTTCTCAGGAATTAACGACATTGTATGGGGAGAACTTTGGAGCTCGCAATATCGATACTACGACGTAATGAGAAGAGTAGAAATTATTACCATGATAAGACTGGGAAAGAACGAGCCGGAAAACATAACTGAAGAAGAAGTGTTAGAGAATATAAGTGCGTTCTATGATGAGGCGTCCATATTGAAATCATTACGATCAACATATGAATTTTTCTACCCGAATACTACGATTCATCCGGATTTGGCGCATACCAGCAGAGTAGATGCGATCATGACATTAATGATAGCAATAAAGGGTATGAAACTCTACAGAAAACATTATGAGATATTCAACGAAAAATTAAATGAATTACGTAGTATGTGCACAATAGCAAAATCTCTAAAGAACCCGTCGTTTTTGAGACATAAGAAGTTGCTGACTACAGAGAAAGATGTCGTGTTAAAAATCACTAGAGAGGAAAAATATGAAAACACTACGTGGGAAATGAAAGAAGCTAACGAGATAATTAAGAAGGCGGCTGAAATGGTCCATGGAGAAAGAGTGGTCATCCTTAACTAGCTACGCTGGAGGGGGAGTGTGACATAATCTATCAAGACTATCATGATTGGTCAAGATGAGAGAAAAAGATAACGGAAACAAAGACTAAAATTATTATTGATTATAATGATTAAAATGTAAATCATGATAGGATTGATTATTTTCACTTTGTAAATGTTTTGTGCAATATTAGATTTAAATTATACTCGACGGTATTTGACAAAACAAAAGATGGTCAAACAGCGTAGCTCAATTAATGCTGACATTGCGTAAAATTAGCAGAAATATTAAAGCGAGGGAAAACTGTCAACAAGAAAGATTAACAGGTACTTGTTGAGTATTTAGTTGTTTATCACTAAGTGCTATAAATATATCGAACATGATGTAATTAATGATGAGCAAATCTACTTTGGATTCATTTTCTCTTGTCAGGTTATTTTATATATTCTGATGGAAAGCTAAAACTGCTACGAGCTAGGGTAATTGTACAGTGGTTCCCACATCCGGTTAAAGGTATGCTGGAGCAGCCTCCTAATAGCTATTCCACAGTGGTGGGCAACAGCTGTAGTTACCTGGTAGGCTCTTAGGTTATGGATAGGTATAGGAGTTTTTTACTGTTATAGCTTTCCTAATCGTCATTGCTTGTCTGATAGTATTATCACAGCCTGTAGGTTTTACATGTTATTTATTCTATTGATGAACCCCGATGATTTACTACGTTTCTTATATTACAGGATGATAGATGATTCAACAGCAATTACACTTAGATGGTTATTACATTTATATATATATATTCTATTACATATTGGTTATTACATAGTCATTACATGTTGCTCAATGTTTTCTAAGGTAGACCTCTGGCCGACCTTCTGTTACCGTTTTCTGCCGACTGCATTGGTTGTTTACATGTATCAAGGGCTAGTATACATCTTTATATATGTAAGGTTATTACATAACAAGCTATTACAGCAGCAAGGTTGCGACACTTTGTTTATTGCATTAGTTCGTAATAACAAAAACAATCAATGCACTAAATTCTTAAGTAGTTGTCACTTCCATTACACTGAGTTTGCTATCCACAGCACCATTCCGTTATTGTTCTCCAGATCACATTGGCAGTTACATTGGTAGTATGCAGCTGGTGGATTGGTCCTGGATATGCACGTCTGCTTCTAAGTGTCAATCCTGTCTTCTAACATCTCTGCTTTATCTAAATAAGTTGAGTGAGTCAAGTAGCTAAAAAGGCTCTTACGTATTAAATTAGTTTAATAAACCACGCACTTATCATAAAGGAGAGAATTCGGAAAAGTGTCAACCTTGCTTTGTGTTTTAATCTAAGAAAAGTAATAGTTTTTTCTAAATAATGTCACTACGGTGAGTTGGCATGATTCTACAGTAACCTTGAATTATCCATTCCAATCAATCCTCCATACGGGTTCATTTGCAAAACCTTTTCAACACCAACATTGTGTATTCCATATTTCTGTAATAGAAAGTTTGTAACATGCGCAAATTTTAAATGTGGGTCTTTGGTAGAGTGAATATGATCTTCCACTGTGCGAATTTTGTCAAGTTTCAACATCTTTCCAAAATACAATGATTTTACAAAACATGTGTC
>CABFPE010000476.1:50444-64319 GCA_900660155.1 Hofstenia miamia
TATATTCACTATATATCGATATAGACATAGTATTCACTGAAAATAGAAAAGAATTTTATTGCCTTAAAAAGAAATTCCTTGACAAAAATTAAATTTACAAACATGAAAAAGGGCTGGGGTGAATTGTCGTGGGATGAATTTGTTGGTGTAAAAACGAATTAATTTTATCCCTTTCAGCAGAAGAAACAGTGTGATATCAATGTCAACTTCAGCATTAAAGCATTTTTAACTTTTGTTCATAATTTTTTTCTCCTTCAATTTCGGGGGTGGCACGTGCCCAGTGTGCCCCCATTGGCTGCGCCACTGCCAATGGTCCATTAATGGTATCAAAGGTCAATCATGGCCATTAATTTGCTAACTATAACCAACAAAACAAAAAGTTTTATAAAATCTTAAAATTCAACACTTTTACAAAGAAATTAACATATTATTGTATTTAAAAGTTTAATTTCAATTTTTAAAAAGCAGTATTTATCAGTTTCCTATATAGCCATTAATGTCAACTAAAATGGTCCATTAATGGCATTACTTAATTGATAAGCTATTTAGTGAAGAAATATGAGTTTAATTTATTTACAATTATGCCAGGTCCAATTAAATTACATTCCTTTCAGGAGTTGATAACGCAATCTGGTATGCCAGCTTTTGTTTTTATGAATTCAACGGCTTGCTGAAAGGTGTTCCATCTTAAGGATATAATATGCTATACATACTTCTTACTGTGCCCTTAGCTCAACCCAATTATACCAAGTAACGAATTACAATTCATTATATAATATTGGTCCTCATCAGTGGACTGCTTGGTGGGAAACATGCGTGTGAACCCTGATGCCGTCAGTGGCCCATTGGTACACCATTAGTAGTTATCAATAATCAATGAGCAGATGCTTGCAAGTAAAACTGACTTCATTATTTTCATTCCTAGATCCTTCTAGTATTATAAAGGAATTGCGAAATGCTTTTTTGGAATTTTCAATTTGTATATATATTAAATCCTAACTGGTAAATGAATTTTCGAAATAATTCATTCATGAATTTTTGGCCATATTGAAATTAACTGTTGCATAAAAAAGTTATATTTGAGGAGAAAAGATTCTTCACGATTTACAAAAGTACTATTTCAAAATTGTTCTAAATTTTTACATTTTTGTTAAATTTGGCAGATTTTAAAGTATACCTTATCTTTATCACATATTAACAAGACATTCTATCAAATTTTTACCAAATATTTGTATTGAATATGCTTGAAAGTGTCTCAAGATATCCTTCTGCCTTTTTTGGGCTTGTGTTTGCTTAACCAGCAATGTTTAAACTGCTTACCAAAATAAAATCTACACATAAAAGTAATGCTCTACTATCAATAAAATACTGTTTGTCACCAATGGCCCGTTAATAGAGTATTGGCTCACCAATGAGTCATTATTGTACATACATTATGGCCCATTAATTCCCCAGCGGCAATCTTCCAATAATATCCTTTAATAGCAACTGCAATGGCCATTTATCTGACCATTAATGTCTTGCTATTTGTGAAGTATGTTAAAATTGTATTTTTAATCTCACAAAATTACAATTTTGTGATTAGATACAATGGGAATTTTAATTATCGGGTTTAATTATAATTTAGATAGAGTAAATATAATGTGAAAATCTATTTTTTAATAAATTGTAAGATGATAATTCCTACGTTTTTTCATAATGTAATTGCAAAAACTTGTAGGTTCCTCAATAAAGATGACATCAGCATTGAAAAAATTTCTATAGTCAATTATATTTGGTAGTTTCTTGCTGAAAATTTCTGGGTTCAATTGAAATTTTAAAATTATTAAAGCATCAAGATGTTTGCCAAAAAGAAACCAGATTGTGATATTGCAGACCATATCCAATAACTTCAATCTCTGCTAGCCAGGTATTAATACAGTCTTCACAAAATCATGTATGGCCACAAGTGGTTAGCAACCCGCGCTTGCCTTTTTTGGCAGCTCCAATAAACAAATAATGCAGAGCTCGTTGGTAGTGGCTACAGACTGCTGTGTGTTATAACTTCATTGGAATTTACCTCTTCCATTGCTCCAACTTCAAAATCGATATCCTCTAGTAAAGTAGTAGATAATAAGGAAGTAGATAACCAAAGACCATAACAGCTTATGCGATTAAGAATTTCATAAATTGTCAATCTATTGTTCTGATAGTCATAGCAGGCAAAACAAATGATTTGTATTTGATAATGTAGCGATGACCTACTTTTCGACGACAGATTTGCATACCATAATCTAATCTATTAAAATTNTTAAATGCAAACTAATACACACTGAGGAGGTACAACAAGCAATAAAGCAGAAGAATGTGCAACAAGATATTGATGAGAATATGAAACGATATGCCAGAAACAGCCCGCAGTGNTGGAATTTACCTCTTCCATTGCTCCAACTTCAAAATCGATATCCTCTAGTAAAGTAGTAGATAATAAGGAAGTAGATAACCAAAGACCATAACAGCTTATGCGATTAAGAATTTCATAAATTGTCAATCTATTGTTCTGATAGTCATAGCAGGCAAAACAAATGATTTGTATTTGATAATGTAGCGATGACCTACTTTTCGACGACAGATTTGCATACCATAATCTAATCTATTAAAATTGTTTCCTAGCTGACTATGTACTTGTTAAGCGTACTGAGAAATTTCCAACCTTTGGATGTGTTTAAAATGTTTTTTAACGTCGAGTTAATTTACTCCAATTCTGAACTTGTTCTATGCAAAACGAATAATTCGGGAATAATTCTTTGATACCAAAATGAGTGGACTAGTTTAAATAGGCTAAATTTGTTAATATGCATATTAATAAATGGCTCAAGTGAATTACCTCCCACATGAAATGCATTGCTCTACATTATATATATATATATATATATATATAATATATATATTATATATATATATGTATGCATATATATATATATATATATATATATATATATATATATATATAATTATTATTACTACTATTATTATTATTTTATTATACATTATAGCTGAAATGAGCTTAAGAGGACATTACCACAAATTGGATTCGGATTTAGACGAATTTAAGCAGAAACAGAGATCTTGTTAAGAAAAAATGAGGAAAATTAAAGATTTCTACAAGATGTGAATTTGAAAATATTGGAAAAAATGCTTATAATTTCCTTCAGTTTATGAGAGTCTTGATCTGTTTTTATAACAACAGTCCAAATATATCCTTATTCTACCAATATTCCTTAATTTCACTTTCCTTGATATCGTTTAAACTAAATTTCATTAGGTCTTCGTATACATTTTATATCTCTTTAAACAATAGCTGAATTTTTGAATAAAATTGTTGAGTGTTAAATATATTTAACTATTTTATGAAAATTAATTTATAATTCTAATTATGTATACTTGTATGTAAAGAGAATAAAATTTTTTTAATATATATAGGAAATTGTATTTTACATACTTCAACTGATATTAAGCATCTTCTCTTTCAGGGTCTCTTTTCGCATTTTTCAATTACACACAGATCAAGCAAATCTTCATTGCTAAGATTAATTTTAAGGCTAATACATCTTCTTTAACACTAGAAATCCGAAAATTTTATACACCCTTTAATGCCTAATCCGGTCATAAATGACCAGTATTTGTGTAGCATTTATAACAGTGAGATTTATACAGGCATTCAGGTTCATATTTAATAAACACTGCTACTGCTATCTGATGCAATATCCCACATAATTTGATTAAGAGCCCGTTTTGCTGCTTCTCTTGCCATTAATTTCTAACTAAAACGATCAAAACTGTTAAATACATGCTCAATATAAACTATATTACTGCAAAAATATAACTACACAAACGCAAATACGAAATGTTTAGTCTGGGTCACAAATGACCGGTTTTCGGAGTTTATGGGGTATTAATGATATTTAATATCTAAGTCTGTTTGTTTTCCGAAAATGCCATCAATTCGTACTTTACAGCAGAATTAGTGAATATAGGTGTAAACTTGTAAAAAATTTTACATGTAGGGAAGTAGTTTAACAATTGCATCAAAAACAGTCACAAATGACCGGTTCGGAGTTCTAATGTTAAGAAAGTACAAAAAATTAAAAAAAGCCTCTTTAAAAATACGCTTGAAAAAGTCAATCAAATTTTTAGAGAAAACTTATCAAAGCAGTATTTTTCGTTATTTGTCACATTCATGCATTTTCTTTCTTTTATTCACGTGGTTACAATTCCGTTCCAAGATGATAAATAAACATTGTTATAATCACTTTATAACACAATCAATTATGAACAAACAAAGTTTGTTTTTCTCAAAAATAATTTTATCTTACCATGAACATATTTCTACTGCGGTTGTATGATCTGAATCATTTCCCTACATAAGTATGGCTGCCTTATATACACTACGAATCTGCAAATAAATAAGTAGTAATTGAATACAATTTAGTTTGGTATTAATCCTAAAACAACACAAATAAATTCACATGAAAATGAAAACCGTAACCCGGAATTTTTAAGTAGCTGCTTTCTAAATTAAGACCTATTTGAATTTTTTCATCACAAATAGTACAGATTAATAACTAATAATAACACAATCATGCATAACAGCTCTAACAAATTAAACATAAACGTGAATTTACTGCAAATATATATAAATATATATATATATATATACATATTCAACAACCGATTTTCTCTGCATCTTCAACATCTAAATTGCAACTGCTGATAATTTTGCCCATTAATATGAAGTGTCCATAAATTTTTTACTAAATAGATAAATTGGAACATTTTACGTTGGAACGAATTAGTGACATCTTCTTAATTTGTACAAGCCGTTTTGTCTTTTCTAATTTGTCAAAAGGCATTTCAACGACTGATACAGTTTATACTAATAGGTGCAATTTTTACAAAATTGATAAAAATTTCCTATTTTTATAATTCTAGAAATGTATCAAAAAAGTCATTACTTCTTTTTGTGCATTTTTTCATCTGGTTATGCTACAGTTAAGATTATAGTAGTCTAATAGAATGACTTCTGTCTTTAGAATTACTTAATTTAAATTAATGAACACTACTACTGTGACAGCAGCTATTGGTTTTTCGAGTTTCTACGCAGATAAATCCAAATTTAAGATCACATACTCTAATTAATTGTACGCTATAAACTTGATAAAATTTTAATTTTATAACGTACCAATTTCGTTTATATAATTTCATAAATATTAAATTTCGTTAAAAATTAAATCCCTAATTTCGTGTTTCATAATAGAACAATTTCATAACATATTCAGTTCCACATTTAAATTTCGATTAAATTTTTTTTAAAATAATTTGTAAATTGAATAGCTAGTACTTCACAGAGGTGGAATCGGTTTGAGAGAACAGACGGTTTGGCTTGGTTCGGTTCGTTTCAGTTTCGGGTACAAAATCCTAAACGGTACGGTTTCGTGTAAGCCAAAATATTCTGAAAAATCCCACCTACTTCAATTACAAAAAAGCAAGGTTTTAACTGGTATTTTATTATATACACACGGTGAAGTTTTGAGATAATTATTTTAAAAAATTTAAAAAAGAGTGGGATTTAATATTTAAAGCAGTGCATTAAAAATCTAGAAGGAGAACAATACATAATCATTCGTTTAAACTTTTGAAAGTCACTTTACTCTCAGTCATTTTGGGTAGGATTCGGATAAGATGGTGTGTCATTTCGGAAATTTCGGGTAATTGCTTAAGAAATCGGTTCGGTTTTAGTTCAAAATTCTGTTACTTTAATCATTCACAGAAATTTGACCAAGCGATCAGAAATATGATTTATCAGGAATCATTTATTAGAAATCATTTTTTAGAAATCAGTTTGACATGTCTAATTTTCAAGTTGAAGTAATTGAAGTTGTCTGCAAAAATAGTAAATCATATAAGTTTATGGCTAACTTTATTTTAGGGACTACATAAGATGCATTAACCTTTATTTAAATTGTGGCCTTATGAAACCTTTTTCTGTGAGAGTGATAAATAATGGCGAACTTTGTTTAAAAATAACCCTTATTATCGGGGAGAATGTTGGCGTATACTTAAAACAATTAAATTTACTAGCTATTATTATGATTACACGTAGTTTACCAGCACAGTGCAACCCAATAAACATTTTTGGTTGCAGCAACATTGAATTTTGGTTGAATATGCAATGAACATGTTACACATTGAATTTTTAGCCAAGATTCAACCAAATTTAATAACAAATATATATGTATTTATACTTATATTTGGTACCAAGTACATCAAATTATGTTACTTTACTGCAATATATTGATAAATGAAAAAATGTCCACTTACAAATAATGTTATTTACGCCGCTCAAAGCAATGTAAGAATAATTTATGCAAATATCAGCACTAACTTAGATTTGTTTGAAAATTAGTAAAACTCATTTATATGCTGCATCAAAAAAATTATTTCTAATTCTATTCAAAATCGAAATGCATAATTTAAATTCATAATTGCCAAAATTATGCGCAAAATGCTAAAGAATGCAAAGGACGTGTTTAAACCAAATTATCATAGTAACGGAATTAGTAATTACATGTCTTGTAATGTAATTGCATTATCAATATTAGCAGTTTTGTGTTCGGAATTGATATACATGACTATAAGTACTGTCTTGTGTGTAGTTATTAGTCTTGCTGTGAGCCTTGTTAAATGTGTGTCCAAAGCAGTTTAGTTTGCAGAATCTTAAGTTTTTTGTAGCTTTGTAAATGTTTATTCATTTCATTAAATTAATTTCTTAATGATAAACTGATATTTGCTCTTAAAACGCTTTGATATATTGTATTGTGCAGTTATAAATGTTGTTCCAAATTCGATGTTCCTGAAAAGTGGCTGTGACGGTTTTTAACACGTCCATGCAACGTTTCACAATGTCTGCGCTTCGCCTTTGTCACAAAATCAACGTTATTGAAACGTTGCCTCAACTAAAAATTGTTATTAGAATAGAACGCACAAATTAAATAAGTAGCAATGTTTTTTTCTTTTTCTGCAAACATACTACCTGCCTACAGTCAAAACTTGAAAATAACGCACACCAGAAGAAGTTGAAGAACCTTTGCCCTACTTGCTGTATTGAAAGCCACTCTGCTGTCAAATGATTTTTTCTGAGGTTCTTGATGCACTGGATGACTTATCAAGGAAATATGGTGACACAGGAACTGGCTGCTTTGAATTCCTTGACAACCCATGTTATGGACAATATATCAGGCCAACGTCTACCACTACCCAAGTCTCTACAGTCAGCAACTGCAGAATTTAGTATCAGAATGTGGTTTGAAGATAACATTATGAAGGTGTTAGAAACCAAGAAACAAAATGCGGACACGGAATTCAAGCATCTCTTTGAGAAGATGGTATAAACTGCGCAGACACTAAATGTAGAATTGAAAATAGCACGATGAATTCAACAGGAAGACTACTGCTCAGAGAACACTTAAACATCTTCCAAGCAGTCCATCTACATTCCACACCTTTACTATATAATCTTGAAGCTGAAGAAAGGCTTTGCATCACATGACTGAATCTGTCTCTGTACTCAAAGTCTTTTGTTGATCTCATACAAGTCCTTTACCTATACAAGGCAAATAGCATAATTAAAAAAAATTAGCAGATGGAGGCTCAAATGGACTAGTGTAGCAATGGATGATCACCCAGTGACTGTTTCAGAGACATTGAATGAGTGCATCATTAGTCTTATCCCATAGATACACCAGTATTGCTTTGTTTTTTCTGACTTTACCACTGACATCGACCATTTGTGAACAATCGTTTTCTGCATTGTGTCAACTGAAGTCGTATATGTGGTGCATGATGGGAGAGACAGGGTCAAATGATTATCAATTGAGACATTCCAGTAGATCTGTCAAAAGCCCTTAATGAGCTTGGAAAGAATAAACAAAAACGTGGAATACGAAATAACAGGAAGTGTAAACAATGCCACCTGTTGCTAGACTGGAGGGTAATAATAATTTTAATTTCTCATTCAAAAAACAAATTTGGCTGGCGGGTAATTGATTTTATTCACTGCACAGCTTCCAATGCCACGGTCGTGCATAATTTATAACTGTCTTTAAATTATAAAAACGAACCTTATACCAAGAGCATTTCGCTTTCCTCAAGAAGAAGAAAAGAGAATTTGGCTTTCTACAATACCTCAGCAGATACACTTAACTCCAAACTCTGTAATTTGTGAGAAACATTGGGAATCAGGATATTTAACGAAATTAGTAAGAGGCAAGCAAAGCCCAATTCATCACCAAGTGTGTTTTCAATGTGTAATGCTGAAAAAAGTTAGGTTAATTAATGCTGTAAATTCAATTTTATGAAAATTTGTTTTATTTATATTGACTTAGCAATTGTATTCGAGTCAATACATGTATTATACTAATGATGAAGATGAACACATAATAAATGTTAATAAGAGAGCATATCAAACGTACATGAATACTCTTATCATATACAATATGTATATTTTTGAATAACTTAGGATGAAATGCATCTGTTTTCAAAAATTGATTCTTTCACTTTTGATGAATTCAAGAAAGGCCAATTAAATTATTCTTAAGTGCTAATGAATAAGAGTGATGACTTAATTACGTTATTCAAAATTTTTAATATTCTAAATGTGAATTAAATCTCCTCTTTCAGGTACAACTAAGTAGTAATAGTACAATTGTAATCTGTTGCATAAATGAAATTTTTATTCGTACATATTACTAATTATGTGTTAGGAATTAAGTTTAACAATGATGATAGAAAGCCTTTCAATAAAAATGAAGATGAATGCTTGACTTTTCTGATGGATGCTTCTAAACTACTTCAAAATATGTGTCATTTAACTGGAGCAGGACTAAAAAGATTCAAGCAACTAAATCAAGAAACATTGTCTGCATTTTCTTAAACGTTGGCAAAATTGGTAGAGCTAATTAAGTATTAATTTAAATTAATTCTGAAGCTGTATTAATTTTTTGGAATTACAAGCATGGTTTCATAAAGCAACTGAGACCCATGTTGGGTGCAACTTTTAGAATTTGCTCCACTTTGTTTCATGGCATCTTGTGTTAGCAGTGAATAATCCATGCTTCTTCGTTTTGATGACTGCAAAGGCACTTGAGCTGTATTCAGCAGTCTTCTCCTCCTAAGAAATGCATTTTACATCACTGAAACTTAATATAATTATCAATGATGATGAAGCTGCAATTCAGGCATTTCTTCTTTGAATTTTTTAACTAATATAATTTTTGACATCTTTTCCTGAAATATTTGGTGCTAGATTTTTTGCAAGTCGTATTCAGATACTGCCAAAAGCTTGGCCTTAAAGGGATAGGCGGCTCGTGCATGTAAGCAAGGCAGGCAGTGCTTGCCTAATAATTTTTTAATAAATGAATTTCATTCATAATTGCATGAATTTATATCCATCCAAATGTACAATTCGTAAATTATTAGTTTTGCCTTAAACAACATTCAAGAATCAATTAATAAATGAATTGAATTCATTACGATTTGCTTTAAAAATAATTAAATGATTGCACCACAGCAAGCAAATGCCTTAATGCTGTACCTACGCTCGCTGAAACACCTAAACTAGAACCATTTCCTTCTAACTCATTGCGTGAAGATTTAGTTACCAAAGCAAGCAGTCCGCTCATTGCTTCATATTGAAATATTTCCGTTTTAAGGCTACGTGATTGGTAGAAAGAAAATTACGAAACGTCACATCGCTAATTATCCGGTGGTTATGGTTAGACGTGCGATTTAATCAAAATGTGACAGATCACGCGTGACCAATCACATAGTCGAACTGTAGCCTAAAAAAACCACGCGAAATATTTTAATTCAATACAATCATCCAAAAGTAAACATGATATTTATTATTTAAATCAATCAGAAACATTTTTACATTCAAGCAGTTGAAGAAACAAATACATTTGAGCGAGGATCTTACCTGGTATGGTATATAGTTTTTTCGCATTTTTTACCTCATGGATTCCTTGTACAATATTCTTTCCTTTCAGAATTTAGAAAATTTATTACAATTGTGAATCAAAGACGAATTTTTTCTACGATTGTGCTACTAATTCATTCAAAAAAATCAAATATTACGTAGATATTTTAAGTTCATATATATGGAAATAAATTTTAAAAAAACTTTGAGCGGTTTAAATGTGATTTCCATCAGCTGCCATTTTCTCAACCTTGAAAAACTTTGTAATTTATCTCAAGTTTTCTATCATCAACATGCCTTCAATTGTCAAAAATCGACAAAAATCTTTTTCAATAATTTGAAATGCATGATTTATTGACTCCATTACTGAAATTTTGTAAATATTTGAATTAATGAAAACTATTGGATTTTGATCACCATCTTGCAGAATGATTATTTTCTGTTTAAAGAAATTTTAAACAAATGCAAGAATAACGAATTAGAGGAGGAAAAGCTACAGAAATCATTAGAAATATTTTCTTGAAAATGATTTTTTAAAAAACTGCAGGACTAATCTTATTTCCATAATAATATTACAGATATATTTCTGTGAAAAATCGCCTCGGGGATTTCATATATAAATAAATTTTTCATGGTTGTTTGTTTACACTATTTTAGTTACTTAAAAATATTTGGTTGCCTAACTTTTGCATGCACGAGCCGCCACTGCTTCACGGATTATATAGCAGCAGTCCATATGTATCAAACATAGCGCGGTATATTATGACATTGTCTTTATTACCTCGAAGTGACGCCCCCAATGGCATAATTTCCATTAGGAATCACATAGATAACAATTTAGATGCAGTTTTTAAATCTAGGTGATATAGTTAATGTTTATTTATTAAATTTCATCAGAATTTTTATTCATTCATTGTAAACCAATTTACTAAGAATTTTGGTGTGTCTGTGAATTACCTTGCACATGAAATAAGTTGTCGATTTTCCATAGTATCCAGAGCCTTTTTTAATGTGAAGCCAGAATAATTCATTTCATCTAAAAAATTTTACATTACGCATTTGGAATAGGGGACTAATTTCTTATGTATGAGCTTCAGGTTTTTTCAAAAAAATTTTTTGCACCCATATCCAGCGTCCTCCGCCATAGTATCTTGCACCCGCATATTTTTTTGTATCCAGCGCCTTGTAGAAATTTTAAAATGTTGTATCCAAAGCCCGTANCATATATATATATATATATATATATATATATAATTCCATCAAAATGCATCACATGCTTTGTGCAAATTTAATGGTAACAGGAACTACCCAAAGAAAAAGCGCCCAGTAGCAGATGAAGATGCTGTTTCAAATTATATGTATACCTTCATTACCTTTGGAATGTAGGCACCTAAAATATTTTTGAAGAATGATGAAAAATGTTCCAAAATTCCAACGCTGTTTAAGATTAATTTTCAATATTTAATACAAATTTGTATTTGAAAAATGTTGGGTATTGATTTGTTGACATGTAATCATTTCAGGCACTGAAAGTCCAGAGCAAAATAGTTCTGAGTGGTCAGAATATTTAGTCCCAAACAAGCTTTGTTAAAAATTTTTTCGAACACTCTTTCCATGAATTTTACTGATCACATCTCCTCATAAGTCATATTTTGTGCAAGCTTGTCGAAAATTATTAATAATATTCTGAAATGGGTCGTCCTAGTTTATTCATTTATTGTAAGAGTTTCATGTTGTTCTCACTGGAATTTTAAAATTCCAGTCTTCATTAATTTGAAACTAAAGTCATTAAATACCATGTTGCGGCAGAGCTCTACAAGGAAGTGAAGATTTCACCTTGCCCTAGCAAACACTCTTCATCAATCTGTTTATTTTGGGTAAGAACCAGTGGCGGCTCGTGCATGCAAAAGTTAGGCAAGCAAATATTTTTTAAGTAACCAAAACAGTGTAAATATAAACCATGAATAATTTATTTATATATAAAATTCCCGAAGCGAGTTTTCTCAGAAATGTATCTGTAATATTATTATTGAAATAAGTTCTTTTAATAAATCATTTTCAAGAAAAAATTGCTAATGACTTCTGTAGTTTTTTCTCCTCTAATCAGTGTTAATCTTGTATTTGTTAAAAATTTCTTTAAACAGAAACTAATCGTTCTGCAAGACGGTGATCAAAATCCAGTAGTTTGCATTAATTCAAATATTTACAAATTTTCGGTAAGGCGTCAATAAATCGTGCATTTCAAAATATTGAATAAGAGTTTTGTCGATTTTTACAACTGAAGGCATGTTGATGATAGAAAACTTGAGATAAATTACAAAATTTTTCAAGATTGAAAAACTTAGAGTAGAAATCTAGAACAGAAAATGGCAGCTGATGGAAATCACATTTAAATCGCTCAAAGTTTTCTTAAATTTATTTACATATATATCACCTTAAAATATCCACGTTATATTTGTATTTTTGAATGAATTGGTGGCACACTCGTAGAAAAAATTCGTCTTTGATTCACAATTTTTATATATTTTCAAATTTCGGTAAACTGAAAGAATATTGTACAAGGAATCTGTGAGGTAAAAAATGTGAAAAAACTATATATCAGATAGAAGCCTTGCTCAAATATATTTCTTTTCTGGTAGTGCTTGAATGCAAAAATGTTTCTGATTGATGAAAATAATAAATATTATGTTTACTTTTGGGTTATTTTATTTAATTAAAATATTTCGCGTGGTTCTCTTTAGGCTGCAGTTAGACTATGTGATTGGTCACATTTTGATAAAATCACACGTATAACCACTGAGAAAATCACGTAGCCTTGCAACGGAAATATTTCTATGTGAAGCAATGAGGAGAGTGCTTGCTTTGATAGCTAAATCTTCGCGCGTTCAGTTTAAGAAAACGGATCTAGTTTAATTGTTTGAGCGAGCGTAGGTACAGCACTAAAGGCATTTGCTTGCTGTGGCGCAATCATTCAATTATTTTAAATAATGAATTATTTCCTAATTCAATTCATTTATTACTTGATTTTTCAATGTTGTTTTAAAGCAAAACTAATAATTTACGATTTGTACAAGTGTATGGGTATAAATTACATTTATCAAAAAAATATTGGGCAAGCACTGCTTGCCTTGCTTACACATAGGAGCCGCCTATGGTAAGAACAACTTTGATTTAACTCTAACTTATTGCTATCAATATTGTAAAGACTTTGTTGTGGTTTATAGACATCCTAATAATTTATGTATTGCATGAACCAAGGACAAAAACATTACATGTTAACTTTAACAAAATTCCCCTAAAAATTCAATTGCTATTTTGATTGGACGACAATTTCAAATAAAAAACGAGTCAACTTGTCCATTATCATTTTGAGAAAATGCAAGCCAACGAGAGCAGCATTCCAATGTTCACTAAATTGATAAAATACGAAGATTTTGAAAATAAACTTTCTGCTTACATTATTATGATAATGACACTCTTCTTTGGCATCCCTGGTAATTGCTTCATCATGTACATTCTCATTCGTATGAAAAAGAACATTTTTTCACACTCAATGACTAGATGTCTACAACTCCTAGCATTCTTTGATTTTATGGCATCAACTGGAATTGCTTTCAAGTAAGCATGAATTTATTTGAAAATATTTTTATACTATGTTCGAATAAATAAATAATATATAATATATATAATATATATATATATATATATATATATATATATATATATATATATATATATATATTACAGATAAAATCAATTGTTGAAATAGATAGCAAATTTTGCGAGCTAATTATATTATAGGAAGTACTGAGCAAAAATTTCCAAAATAGTGATTTTGGGTGTGATACTAATTACGAACG
>CABFPE010000476.1:103688-119564 GCA_900660155.1 Hofstenia miamia
TATATATATATATATATATGCTTAGTTATTTTCACTCAATGCTAAATGTGATTAAATATCACAACAACTTAAACCGTAATAATGTTTTATAATAGATAAAGAGCACAAACTAAATCAACAGGCATTGAGATTTATCAATTTATCCAATTTATTTCAAGAATTGATAAATATATAATATCAAAACTCGTACTTTATTAGAAATGTAGTTATAATATCTAGTTTCCTTTTGCAGCAATAATTCTTGGATTATGCTACATGCCCCCTCAGCTTGCATTATTTTCAGCACAGCTCTTTCTCCGTGGACTAGTTCAGCAGCTTTTCTTATTATTGTTTCTGCTTTTGGGTCACTCCAGTTTTTTGTTGCAAATTCTGGCTGCTTTGTCATTTTTAGTATCGCCTCTCTTTCTGTTGTCACAGTACTGTGATAGTGCAGAAAGTTCTCTTCTTTTATGTTCTTGGATATCAGTGTAATTTCTCACAATTCTTTCATTTTTCTTGAAAATATTTTGTAATATTTCTGGTACAAGTGGATCCCTTTATAGCTATCATCAGTGTCATTTGCACATCTGCTCTGCTTGTGTGTGCTAGGTCTTTGTGAATTGCTGTATCTGGGTAAAGGAATGTAAATACTTTCTGAAGGCTCCTGGTATTTGCGACATCCTTATAGGAGAATCTTATGTTGTTCCTCACTTTCTCCTCTGTTATTTTGTTTGGGTCGTTCTTGTTCAATCTTATTATAGTCACTTTTTCAACTAACTTTGTGACGTCATATTATCTGTACTGTTTATCCTAAAGGTCGAGCCACACCACATCCTTCACTCCCAAAAATAGCATTACTGCTTTCATTGTTTTCTTGCCTATTTTGTTTCTCATTTCATTAGCTGTTCATTATGGGTTTGCCTTGTGTGTATAGTTGATAGGGAGTTATTGCTCCCTCAACATATACTCACTCCCAGTTGTCATTACTGAGCTAATTTCCTTTGATCTCTTGTAGTCCTCTCTGTCAATTATTGCTTTGGCTTGTTCTTTTGTGTTGACATATGTTTTATATTTGTGTAGAAATGCTTTCACTATTTTCACATCTTTCAGTATTCTCCATCTTGGGAGTATCATTGGGATTGATATTGTTTCTGGTGGCGTGCATAATAGGATTTTTGTATCAATTTGTCACTCTATTTTGTTGTAGGTTGCTGTTGTTATCAGTGCTATTGCCAGTCTGATTGTTGCTGGGTATTCATTTTGCTGTTTTTAATGTGGCCCTCTTCTTCTCATATTTATCTGGATCTGATCTTTCATTTCTATTTTTGATGTAATGCATTCTACATTGACAGCCAATTGATTATATGGCTTTAGCAGCTCTTCCAGCTCTGTTTTTGAGAATGCTTCCATGAACATCAATTTCATTGATGCAACTGTTTGTTCCTCTTTTACTTTTTGGTAATTCCTTCCAGATCATATCTCTTGCATTATCCTTCATGCATATCCACCCTTTTTCTATTACTTGTCCCAAGAATTTGATCTTCTCCTTCAGTATATCACATTTTTTCCTTTGATTAGCAGGCCTGCTTGATCTAAGATTAATAGTGTCCTTTGCAGCTTTTTGAGGGTTTTCTTCTATGGTGTTAATCATCACGTATATATCATCTATGTATGCATTTATGCCTTCTTCCATTTTATGTTTCTTGTTCTTTAGTACCTCCATTATATATCTCTGGAAATTTGCTGGTGCATTACACAATCTGAACGCCATATAAATCCACTCATACAGCCTGTATGGTGTGATGAATGCTGTTTTCTCAATATCCTCCTCTTCCCTCCACACCTGCCAGTACACCTTGCATAGATCTATTGACGTACATTATTTGTGCTTGCTTGCTTTGTACAGCATATCTTCTATTCTTGGAAGCAGGTAAGAGTCTTTTTTCATCACTTCATTAAGTTTGCAAAATGTATACACAACCTGTACTTCTCTTCCTGCTTTATGAACACTGTTGGTGCTGCATATTTGCTTTCACTAGGTCAAATTATTCTGTTGTTGATCAGTTCATTTAGTATCCTATTTTATAAATCTTTCATTTGCTCTGGTATTTGTCTTACCATCAGTTTTATTGGTTTGTTTGTCATTGTGACTATCTTGTGCATTTTGCCTATTGTTTGTCCCATGCTTATCTCTCTGTAGTTGAATATCCATTTATGTCTCTCTAGCACTTCTCTGAGTTGTTGCAACTGCTCCCTGTTCAGATGTTGATATTCCTCTTCTAGTAATTGTGGTGTCTTGTACTCATGTTCACCATTTGCTTTTGTCCCTGCACCCTCAAATCAGCTGTGTGGAGTACCTCATGTTTTCATTTGTAAATCCTTGAATCAACAGTACAAACTACTCTGCTCATCAATGTCTTCTATTGCCTTCCAAATTGCTCTGATTCTAGACTCAACATATTTTACAAATATTCTCTCATTGGTTTTCTTCATGTTCATGTTGTGATTCATGGTGTTCACTATTGCTATCCTCACCTTTCCATTTTTTATATTGCACATGATTGACAGCATTGGTACTCTTTTCAAGTTAATTCCTTTGTTGTTGTAGATCATTATGTCTGCTGTAATCTTCTCTCCTGTTTGGATTGTATACATCCCCCATTGATATGGTTGCAGCTATATGTCTTCTTGTAATTTAAATGTTATTGTTGACAGCTTGCCTTCTTGTTCTTCAATTTCAATTTCCTCCTCCTTTACCTTGATTGTTGTGTTTGAGTAATTTTTTGAGACAATTTTTATGCATCTGTTCTTCATTAAGAAATCATCACCCAATATCACTTCATATGGTAACAAATTGTTGTGAGTGTCTATTACTACTAGCTATTGTACAAAGGTGGTGTTCACCATTCTTATTTGTACTACGTTAAACTTTCCTTTCATATCTATGTATTCTCCTGATGCATTGATTGGTCTTTTGTTCAATCATTCAAGGTCTTGTCATTTAAACCCCAGTTTCATTGTGTATTCATCAGTTATAATAGACATCACAGGTCCTGCATCAATTATTGCCTTTGTCATCATTCCATTAATCATTATTGTTATTGTGTTAATGTTGTTCAAATTCATCATAATCATTATTGCTGCTCAGTTTTTTGGAGTTGACACTCAAGCTAGTTTTCTGATTCATCTTCTGTTTGTGTGTCCTTGACCAATTCCAATTTGGATTTGATCACATCTTCGTCTTCATAGTATGCCTCCTCTTCTCTGATCATATTGATCTGCTTCTTGCACTTGTCTTTTCTGTGCCCCTTCTTTCTGCAATTGTATTACTTTATGATTTGGTACTGGTTTTTTAAGCTTTCATTTTCATAGTGCTCTATGAAGTCTCCAATCAGTAGTTTGTAATTTTGTTTTGTATCAGTATCCAGCAGCAACTAATGTTGGGATGCTGCTCCTGTAAGGTATAATGGGAATCTCACAGCTACTGCTTGCTGGCTTACCTTCCTCTCAGCCATCATAATTTCAAACATTTGAAGCCATTCAACAAATGTTGGGTTATAACTGTTGACCTTTCTTTTAAATTTTGGCAAAGTTGCCTTACATGGTATCATGTCATTGTTAATATTCTCTGGTAAGATAGAATTCTCAAAGGTCAGTTTCTTCTGTGCATTTATATTTTTGTTTATCACAAATTGGTAAGTTACTGCCTTTGTGATTTCATCAATGATTTTCTTCCTCTCATATTCTTTGTCTTTGTCGTCAAAGTCTTTCAACTGTTTTTTTTGAAGTTGACTAGTGATGTTAATAAGTTCCTTTCTTTTATCTGTTTGAGTGTTGCTTTATGTGTCTGTATTCCCTTTCAGTTTTCCTCTTTGTTCCTCTGCATCATTCTAAGTTTATGTTTGAGTTCTTCTAACTCTCATTCTTGTCTTTCCATTAGTCTGAGTTCATCTTTGACTTGTTCTAGCTCTTGGGCTTGTAGATCATTAACTTGGATTAACTGTCTATTTTTGTTTTCTAGTTGTTGGCATGTTTTCTCCCATTTTTCATTTAATGTTTGTTTGATTCCGCCAATTGGTTTGTTAGTATCTTGATGTAATTCTAGAAATCTTTGTTCTGACTTTCCAACTGGCTATCCATCTCTATCTTGAGCTCACTTAGTGCATTTTCAATTAGCAGTTGTATCTTGCTTCTCAATATTGATTGTGTTTTTTTATTCTGTCTGAGAATGTTTAGAATTTCTGTCTAACTTGCCTCTGAGGGCATGTGTAGGGTCTCAAATTCTGTTAGGATGCATCTGTTTCTGAATGTGATCTTCTTGGGATAGTGGTTGTTCTGTTTGCACCTTTCTTGGCACTTCCTTTCTTTCCTCTTGAATTTGTCATTTTTAATTACAATTAGTAGTGGATTGCATCTCAGTATGATTCTTTGTTTCTGAATCTGCTTCAGGTTAAGTTGGTGTTTCCATTGCATGTTTTACATTGTCCATTTCTTTGGTGATGTCATAGTTGCATTTCTTACTTCTTCAAATTTAAGTAGTGAGTCAGGATATCAACTTGTTGTTGATTTCTCATTCTTTAACCTGTCACAGTTGCCATGTAGCATCTGCTACCAAGCTTTAACTCATTTTGATTATTCCTTTTGAATGTAACTTGGTTAAGTGTGGGTAGGGATGTACTTTTACTAACTGCTTTACTCCATTAATACTTGTAGTTAACTTTAACTAACTATGCAGTAATTGAACACTATTTAGGTGTGGATTGAGTGTTGCAGTTCCCTGTTGATTAATCTCCAGCCAACTCTGATCTCTGAATCTTTCAACATGTAGTTGCCTTCATTGCCAATGGATTGTCTCCATATCTCAGCTCAATGAAGTAGATTATATGTTCCCTATCCTAACTCAGTGCAACTATCAAGGCTGGATGTAACTGACTTAAACTCAATTTGTATTGTGTAATTTGCACTTGCAACCTGGAAATGTCACTAGCTTCTTAATAAATGTTTATTTAGCCATTACCAAAAATAGTGGCTTTAAATAATCTAAATACTTCAATAGATACTTTTTTGCACCTTCCTAATTTGCATTTAATTAGTAATACATGCTCAGTCTTGTTATCAGTCTATTTATAGGTCTCCTACTTAATCTAGTTAATATAAAGTATAATAACCTACAATTGGTTATCCAACCATTTCTCTGAAGTTTCATTATTGCATACATGTTGTTGAAGGAATCAATAGTCAGCTGAACTGAGAAAAACTCCTAATCATATCCCTAACCATATTGTTGGAATTATTTTATTGTAATATTGAACTTTCATACTTTAGTTTCCTGTGTTTCCTTATCATTTCCTCACTCTGAAACTGGTCTGTCACTGCTTTTGTGATCTTGTTTATGAATTTTTGTTTATTGTCTTCATCATATTCTTTGTAGTTAACTTGTTGATTTGCACTATCTGGTGATGCATGTGAGTTGGTCTCTTTGCTTGTTGGAACTCTATTTCAAGTGTTTGTATATTTTTTCAATTCTATTTGTCATTTAGTTGTATCAGTCTTAATTTATCCTTCAATTGTTCAAGCCTCTGTGCTTGTATGTCATTATAATGTATTAGTTGTCTGTTTTTACTTTCTAGTTGCAGATACATTTTTTCCCATTTCTCATTTTTCTCCAAAAATCATTTGTTCAACTCTGACAATTGTTGTGTGAGTGTCTTAACTTCCTGTTGGAATAGTTTGCTTTGTCTATCTAGCTTTGCTTGCGTCTCCACTTTGAGTTCAATCAGCATAATTTCACTTTGCTATTCCAATTGTTGAAATTTCTCTGAGCATGATGCCTTTCCTTCCTTGATTGGTAATTATTTCCAAGTTGTTAGTAGTGGTTTCCCTTATTGGTTGTGCTTCTTGGTGATCATTGCAGTGCACTATATTTAAGTGTAATTTGATATTTTTGCCAACTATCAACTTATCTTTTTTTAGCAATCCAGTTGCTTAGATTACAGTATCTTGACTAAGAAGTAGTAGTATCAGGGATATCCAGGTTTTGCTACTAATTTTTTTTAATGTTCTTCCATTTTAAACCTTTCACAGTCGCCATGTAGCATCTTCTACCAGGTTTCATTATCCAATTCCTCCATTATTACATTATAATTGTTATGGTATACTAGCATGTAGAGATGCACTGTTCTTAAACAGCTTAACAACTATTTTATTAACTCCAATAACTATAATTTATGGATCATATAATAAGCACTATTTAGATGAGAAAGCCTTGCACTATCTTTGCCAGCTGTTGATAGCTGGGCATCCACCCAAACCTGATCTCAAAATCAAATAACAGCCACTTCTTCCTGTTTCTGTTGAATGAGTTCCACCTCTCAGCTCAGTGAAACAACTTATGTGTGCCCTATCCTAGCTCAGTGCTTACTAAAAGATCAACAAAATTCAACTTAGTGTCAATTTGCAAAGTGTACTATATACTTGCAACCTTGATTGTTACTAGCAGCTTAAATAAAAATGTAATTAGCCATTACTGAAATATATTGGTTTTGTTTATTTAAGATAAATAAATAGCAGCTTCCTAACCTACATGTAATAATTGATACATACAAGGTCACATTATTGGTCAAGTTATAGTCATGAATTTGGATCTAGTTTAGGTTACATATGAAAATCTGCATTTGGCTTACCAGCCTTATATTGAATTCATTATAATTTGTACATATAAGATCAATAGTTAGCTAAATGTAAGTAAAAACTCCTAATCATACAACTAACCTAAGTCTAGGTTCATGGTTTGGAACAAGGAACCAGGAATCATTCCCAGTATGGCATCCTCACCTCTACTGAACATTGTAGTTAATAATCAAACTGTAATAAATTAATGATAAGAATTACAGACTTTTTTTCAACAAATCCTACAAAGATTTTGCTCTATTTATATCTAAGTTCAAAAAGTACCTGTTGATTTTGAATTTCAAAGTATTCATCTGCCAAGATGGCTAAAAATAATGGGAGGAAATTCGCCCCCTTTGCTTTGCCAAATTAGTTGAATTGACAAATACTAATTGTTAATCTTTTCACTGATAATTTCTTAGTTGCATTATACAAAAGTAATCTAAAACAATAATGAATTTTATTTTTAATCAAATTTCAGTTCAATCTTAATTCTTCTTTGACTGACTATTTTCTTTAGCAACTTGATTAGTTTTGGATTATGCTACACTTGCCCAAATGCTTCAAGATTTCACTGGCAGCCATTCCATTAGCCAGTTCAGTTTCCTTCTTCTTTCCAGTGAATTCAATCAATTCAAATTGTCAGCTTGATGGAGTATTGGGCCTTCTCTTCATTTGAAACCACTGGTACTGTAACTGTAACACAAGGACCTGTTTGAGATGGCAAATCAGATACTTGTGAACATCAACAATTTCACACACAAACTTGATAATATCTTCCTTAATCTTATTAGTATCCACTTCAACCATGAGTTTCTTCCTTGGTTCATTCACACAGTTATCACACAAAAACAATAGATTTCTGCAAATCAATATGAACATAAATACCTTGGTAGGAATGTTGACACAGGTTGCCTGGTGGCACCCTTTGCATCACTCATACTTTTCATCATTGATGCCAGAATGTGAGCATGTTAAGCAGTTTCCTCTCCAACTCATCTGAATCTAATAAATTGTATAATAAACCAGCAATTAAGAGAAAATATGTGAAAATATGTGTTATTGATTAGTTCCTACATGTCAAAAAACAAATATTTCTGCTTATTTGTAATATGTAAAAAAATATTTTTGTTGTCTCTAGTAATGAGGGACTAAGATCTTAGCTCTGGCATAATTCACAGTTATGTCATGCAGTGGTTGAATTGTATTCTGGAACATTTCCTTATTCACTAACAGGCTTAGAGAGCTCTGTTAGCAATTATAATTGAGCTATTTCAATAAAACTAATGCACACATTGCAAGAGTAAATTTGAATACAAAGCATTCTCAAGAGCTAACATTGTTACTTCCCTAAAAATCTTTAAGTGCAGTGCAATAGATACTTACTGTTTAGTTTATCCACTGTTCTTTTACTTGGAAAAATTAAATGTTCACAACAAATGAAAAAATACAATCATCTTGATTAAGATCATCCTTTGAAAATCAACTTATAATTTCTCATAAAGTTGAATGATCTAGAAGTGATGGGTAACTGATTGTATATAAAACTAAATATCTTCAAGAAATTACTTTAAACTTCAGTCAGAATTTTCAAAAATACACAATTAACCACTTGCAATTTTTTGCAAACAGTTGCCCTGCAGCATAATGCTTACTGATTGCAACTGGTTTTAAAATAATTATCTACTTTGATTGATGATCACAGCATTCTCTTGATTGTAGATGAAATTTCTATTGGTTTTTTTTTCTTGATCTATATCCATAGCCATTTATGATTACATAAACACAACTTAATCATTAGTAATGTAGATGGATTGCTATTATTCACTACTTAACACAGAGGATTATAGTATGTTACATGTAGCAGTGGGGATTGAATATGGCAAATAGCAGTGGAAATTGAAACCCATGCCAATATGAGACTTTGATTATCACTATGTTTTCTTGTCATGACTTATTGCTATGTACACTTTGATTCACACTTGCACTTTGAACACGTCTTTGAAATTCTCTTGCAATCTGAAAAAAATACATGTGTACCTAAATAATAAATTGGAAATATTTAGCACATTTGAAACTCCATTTAGAACAAATGTGAAATTCAATATAATATTTGCATATTTTCAATTGTGAAATTTTGATTCTCTGCAATTACTATTTTCACATCATGCAAATTGACCACTATTTATGAATGCATAAATATAGTTAATCACATGGATTTACTAGTTGAATATGTAGAGTACATAATAATTATAGCATACTTACATTGCACTTGACATAGGGTTCTCATTTTGAAGACGCAGCAAGAAACAGTTCTGTTACTGCATCTAGGAGGCTGATTTTCAATGAATTGCTGAGCTTAGAGTTTGCAAATTGCAGTAGCCTTGAAGCTGGTTAGAGGCAACTTACTAGGCTAGTAACTCACATGTAACTTAATAGTAACATGCTAAAATACTCTGATGTTCTACTTTACCCATAATTATTGGGAGATTAGTCTATCAAGTATGTGCCAGTTATTAGCTATATATACATATATATACAGGCTTTGGATACAAAACCATTAGTACACTGGATACAAAATAACATATATTATGGCATAAGGGCGCTAGATACTATGGGAGAAGGCTTTAGATACTGTTTGAAAATTTTTTTTTGAAAAAAACTTAAACTCATACATACAAAATTAGACCCCTACTCCAAACTTGCAAATGAATTATTCTGGCTTTAAATCCAAAAGGGCAGTGGATACTATGGAAAATCAGAAGCTGTGTGCACTGGATACAAATCCCATAGTATCTAGATCCTGTATATATATACCGGGAATCATTACTGCTTATCCTTTGTTACTCTATAACATTGGTTGTACATTTGCGGGTAGGGATTTACTAACTTGACACTGCTTTAGCTTTTATGTATTTCTGTTAACTTAACATAACAAGATTTAACCATTCACTATTTAGGTGATGAAGCCACACAGCATCTCCTCCAATGATTGATAGTGGGCACCTGCCTGAAGATGATCTCCACATCCAGTTTCACTTGTTCACTGAGGATCCACTTGATTGTGTTCCACCTCTCAACTCAATGATGTAACTTATGTGTACCCTATCCTAACTCAGTGTATACTCAAGACAAGACACAATTTGACTTAGTCTCATTTTGTAAAAGTGTTTCATGTTAATGTGACCAGACTTGTTACTAGCTGCTCTATTAATATTATATGTGGCCATTACCAAAATTCTACTACTACTACTACTAAAAGACTTTATTTAGTCATGTTTCAGACTACAAAATATTCATAAGAGCTTGCATTTACAATCAAGACAAGAACAAAATATAAAACAGCTGCAACCTTCCTGAGAATAATAATCACGTAAAAAATTGAAGAATAGCACCTTTAATGTTTGTTTAAAAAATCTAGGTCTTTCATAAATTGACAAATTATACTTGGCTTGGAGACAGTTCATGTAATAAACAATTCTTATGAAAAAAGAATTTTCTGTTCCTTTCAAAAAATCTTTTTGTATAGTAAATTTGAGTCTATTACTACTATGTAAACCAGGTTGTGAATTTTTTGCAATGCTGACATATTTCCAAACATCAACATCATACATGCCAGTTACTAGTTGAATAGAAGGATATCATTAAATTGCAAAAAAGGGATATTGGAAAAAGATTCAATTTTAACAAATGGTCACAGTAGTCCATTGAGAATCCAAAAATCAACTTTGAAGCCCTGGATTGTAATTTCTCCAATCATAATAAGTTGCTGACATTGACCATGCCAAACAGAAGAACAATAAATCAGAGCTGAATATATCATCTGTAAAGGTTAATTTTTGTAGTAATAGGCGTAGAATAAGGAGTACAGCATTTCAACCTCAAAAGGATGTAATTTGCAGTATGAACTTTGGACTGAATATGAGACTTAGAGGTAAGATTAGAAGTAATAATAACTCCCAGGTCCTTAATTTTATGAGTTGTATTAACTTGTGCTCCTTGAAAGCAGTTTCCCTAATTGAAAATATCACAGTTTTGTTGAAATTGAAAACCATAAAATTTGAAATACCCCAATCAATAAATCTTTGACAGTCTTGGGAAATGTGTTCTGTGAAGTTTGAAAACATTTTTGCGTCATCAGCAAACAAAAAAGTTTTACAATTTGTGGAAACCAAGGGGAAATCATTGATAAACATTAAAAACAACATGGGACTCAAGATGGACCCCTGTGGAACTCCACTTTCTACATCCACCAAAATCAAATTTATTGGCTTTTATAACTAGTTTAATTATTAGCAGCTTCCTAACCTACATTTAATAATTACTACATGCTTGGTCACATTATAGCCAATAATTTGGATCTAAAATAATATAGATATAATTAATATTGTTTATTAATCCAACTGTATTTCAAATCTGTTATAATTAATACATGTAGCAAGTGATCAATAGTCAACTAAATTAGAGAAAAACCCACAAAGACACTAGAATCAATCTTGTGATGGATCCAGACCACTACTAGACACAACTCATTTAGATTGACATTCTATTAAATAATCAAACCATATCCAGAAAATAATGTAAGAATTTCAAATGAATTTCTTTATCAATTGCTTACAGTGAATTTGATTTATTTATAGTATTTTTGGAAAAGTACCTGTTGATTTCAAATTTAAACTGTTTGTCTGCCAAGATGGTGGCTAAAAATAATGGAAGCAACTTTGCCCCCTTGGTTTCGACAAAGTATTATTATCAACAGATACTAATCTCTCATAATTGACACTTGTTCTTACTTGGTTGCACAACACAAATTAATCATATATTTTTACAATGTTTTTAATCATAATTGTTTTCAATCACATTCTTCTTCTTAATCAATGTTAGTAGCTTAGTTAATTTGGATGATGCTTCATTATCATACAAAAGATAACAAGATATCTGCTCATATTTATGGTATGCTTTAGTGCCATGTTTTGTTTATTATTACACGTTTTCCTTTCTTTAAATATGATGTTTTTCTTAAACAATGTTCAATAAAATTTACTCAATGCTTATTATTTGTTGTGTACATAATTTTTTAAAAATGCTTTTCTAAATTACTGATTGTTGCCAAGTGTGCCTTGTTCAGGTTCAGCTTTACAGGCACATCACTATGGCACTTCAGCAAGTATAGGAATAGGGCTTTACACAACTGCTTGTCATTTGCTATGTTTTATATTTTATTGCAGCACCTAAATTGCATGAGCTGAGGCCTGCACCAAGTTTAGGGCTTCATCTAAAATGACTTTTTCTTATAAGATTCTCTGTTTCAGATCAAGTGAGTGTGGCCATGCACCCTTCCCTTACCTGATCTCCTGGCTACCTTTAACTTTTACTAGAAATAGGTTCATTTGGCTCTGGAGTCAGGCCACTAATTAGCAAGACATCAGCAAATCCTGGTGTTCTACTATGCATATTTTCATGCTGATGCCACATGGCGACCACTGCCAGACTCTCCTTATTCACTTATGTTTCATAATTAATTGTACCTCTGTAAACAGGATCCTTGAAGAAGAACTCTATGAAGGAATGATCAAAATTACTGGAAGTTAGATGAGACTCTAATCATTTGGAAATGCACAACAACCAAAGTGGCTGAAACATCTTGCTTCTGATAGCTGAAACTGCAGAAAATCTTACCACCAAAGATCATATTCAATTGAAGCTGTATCTGTCCAAGCAACTTGGGCACTGTTTTAAGGTAAATGCCAAATACATGCAGTAAAAGACCAGTTATTCTCACATTGCAATCTAATCCCCAGTCAGAATGAAACTCTCATGTGATATGAACTAATCAAGAAGATCCAATCCCTCAAAACTCAAATCAAATCACTAAAAGAAACTGAAATCAAATTGCTAAAACAGAAAATGGAAGAAATGCAGATCAAAAACTGTAAGAAATTTGACATGATGTAACTCAAGAACCAAAGCTTACAGTAAGAAATTCGCTTACAGTAAGAAATTCGAAAAAATTCAAATCTTTACTGAGTACAAAAACTCCAGACAATGAATGAAGAATTGAAAAAACAAAACCAGGCTCTCTGTAAAGAGAATGAATCACTAGAAAAGAGAAATAACATCTTGCAGCAATGAATAGAATCATCAAATGAAATCCTCAACCACAACAACTATCTGTTAACACAGGTCAAAGAAAGTAACAACCATAACATACAGCTAGCTAAGAAGAAAGTCTTACAAAGCCAAGTTCAGCAAACAAGAAGACAATTAGCTGCCATGCAAAATTTTGACCCCAGCTTCACAATCTCAAACACTCCTATGAGCTTAAACAAACCAACACCTATTCAAAAAACTCCGGGAAATTAGATTAATCATCAATCCTTTCCAATAAATAATGCAATTTCTTGACAATCTCTTCTGAGTGCCATCTCAGACTTAACCCACATTACACCACCACCATTACCAATAAATAATGTTTTCTTAGAAAACATCAATAACAAACTCAATATACTAAGTACTAGGCTAAAACACCTAGAAAGTCCTTCCACATACAAAAAACTCATCAAATCTAAACTACCTCCAGTAGTGCCAGACAATAGCCTAAACCTGTGAATGCCTCCATGCAAATTCTCTGGCAAAACTGACATCATCTCACCTACGTTTGAAGAATGGCTGTTCACAAACAAACAACATCTAACTGTCCAGAAAACAGGCCAAGAGCATGCCTTCACTCAATTCTCAACATTCCTTACAGGAAAAGCCTTCAATTGGACAATGTCACTAAATTAGATTATTCCCTACAGATACAAAAATTCTATGATCACTTCCAAGTGCTAACTGCATGCAACCAGTACAAAATCCTCCTAAATAACACCACTTACAAACAAGACAAAGACATTGAGGAATATATCCTCCAAGTAGAGCAATTATACTGCCTAAGAAGATCATCTACCAAAAATTGTTCACAAGATTTATTCACCCAAATCACCTATGGCATGCCTCTCCAGATAAGGCATAGATTCAAGCACAAATGCAGCCCTGATGACAAACTTCCTACTTTCATCAAAAAAAGCTGTCAAAGCCAAACTCCAAATCAATAATTATAGAAAAACTTGTAACCAGATCAAATCAAATGAAACTTCAACACCAAGGTACTACACACCTAAACCAAGAAAACCAGGTCAATCTGTTTCAAAAAGTAAGCTATAAAATAGAACCATCATCCATCCAGGCAGCTGTTAAACCAATAAATCTAAAAAAAATCCATTGTAACTGCTGTGGACAATGCAGTCATATCCAGTCAAATTGAAAAACATCAGTCCACCTTCTAGCTGACAAAGAATGCTATTACACCAACAACAGCAATGTCTACAAATCTGATTCTGAGGATGAGGATTTAAACTATTAAGAGTACTGATTTCCAGCTGAGCAGGAACAGTTTTTGTCACAACTGACCTACAAAATAACACCATACCTGTTACCATCAATGCCATAGTAATGCAGGCCACTGTTGACACCAGTGCCTCAGCATTGATCATAGATGATACCTGAACACATCAAATCAGCATCAATCATGATACCATAACATCACATAATTATCAACTAATTAACACCTTTGAAGATTATCTCAACACAAAAGGAAAGATTAACAACTTTAAGTTCACCATTTCCAACAACAAGCTTAACCACAATATTCTTGTCATCAACACCACCAACCACACATTACCATATGAATTGATCTTAAGCAAAGATTTCCTTGAAAAATACCAATGCATCATCAACTTCATGAACAAAACCATAACAATTGATCCAGCCAATAAAGACATTACAACTCACTTACAAACTATTTAAACAAAAACCATACTGTTACACCCTTCACAGATGGAAAAAATTGAACTGTTCAGTTGGCACTTCATTACTATCAGCAGTGACCAGCCAATAACAACTGATTCATCATCAACAACCAACTAGGCATGAACTCTAAATAGATCATCATACTACAATCTATTCACAGTGTTGAAATAATGCCTGCAGCACAGCCATACTCAACAAAACCAATAAACTGATTACTATTACACCAGAGAAAATCAAGATTTATGCATCAACTGTAGTAACTGTTGCACACAGAAAACCCAAACCAATCCTGTCCATCACACCAGATTTGTATGAAACTGCCAATCCCTCAGCACCAATCATCAAAACAGCTTCACATCCTCATCTAAACAAATCAGAGGTTCTAGCTCTCACCAATCTGCTAGAAAAACATAAAACCATTTTCAATTTTAATACCATCAATGTTGGAAAGGCAATCTGCAATGAACACTGCATTGAAACAGTTAACAATACACCTATTCATCAACCAGTCTAACCTGTGCAAGAACATCTTAAACAGGAATACTAAAAAATAATTGCAGACTTACTTATAACAGCATCATCCAACCATCCAAAAGCCCATATGCATCGCCAACTGTGTTAATTAAACAGGGTGACAAATATAGAATTTGCGTCTACTTTTGTAAACTCAATGACATCACCAAAAAAGATGCCTATCCTCTTCCTCGAATTGATCAAATACTATACACATCATGTCAAAATACATTCTTTATGATTCTTGATTTATGCAAAGCCTATTGGCAAGTGCCAATGCTTAAATCCGACATAAAGAACACAGCCACATGCTGGCCACATTCTAACATTACATTACAAGAATACTGAAAAATGACAAATATCAACTTGACAAAGGAATCACAGCTTACATCGACAGTATCCTTATTACATCTAAAACAGTACCTGGTCACCTATAAGAACTCGACAAAATCTTACATCTATTAAAGTCAATTTCATTGTAACAATTGATAAAGAAATTTCTTCAGAACTCTTACATTGATTTCTTGTTATGGTTTGAATATTTAATACAATATCAAGCTAAATGAGTTGTGTTTAGTAGTGGTTTGGATCCATCATGGGAAGGATTCTAGGTTCCTTGTGCCAAGCTATGAAAGTGCACTTAGGTTAGGAATAGGGTTTTTTATTCTCATTTAGCTGACTACTGATCAGTATCCTACATGTGTTAGAATTAACAAACTCGGAATAAGACTAGTAACCCAAACATAGGGATTTATATTTATATTATTTTAGGTCCAAATTTATGACGATAATGTGACCAATAATGTGACTGAGCATGTATCAGCTATTAGATGTAGGATAGGAAGCCGCTATATATATATATAT
>CABFPE010000476.1:123439-134721 GCA_900660155.1 Hofstenia miamia
ATCAAAAACGTTGTTTTTCCGAGAATTGTATTTTCGGTTTGCGATACGTCATAATATTTTAATGACGTCATACAGGATTTGGGCAGCAAATCTCTGGGCAGGTTTTAAAGATACCGATATATATATATATATATATATATATATATATATATATCGGTATATATATATAATAGTTTACATATAATAGTTAATATTTATTTGTAATCTAGATTGAAAAGGACTTTCAGCATGCATTAAGCTTATATTTTAAATTACCCGCGATAATATAAATTGTGGTTATTTGACAAATAATTATTACTGTCATCTTTCTGACAGTTATTGGCTTATTGCGAGATAGCATACCACCCAATGCTGTAGGACGTCAATGAAATTAATAACAGTTAATTTTAATTTTCAAAATATCAGTAACACTCCTTGAGATCATGTGCAAGTAGATGATTGAGATGATTCAGTTATTAATTCATCAATTTAACTTTCTTTTAATAATTGCTTGTTTCTTTCCCATAATTGTCTAAACTTTAATTTTATTAATGAACATTCTAAACAACAGTGAAATTGACTTTGAACTCAGAAATGATTTTTTTCACTCTGAACTTGATGAAATGGACTTAAGTATCCAAATCATTGACTACATTTATGACTTAATTCAGAAGAAGTCAGGGAATTGCTATTCCCTTAGTATATTAGGCACACATAAAATTAAGGCTTTTTCCTCTTATCACAATTATTTTTAAGGCATTTTAAAACCTATCAAAATTTAAAGTTTTTACTAATAGCACTCTATGCCCACTCGCATTTTACAGGAGTAGTTTGGAATATGTACATTGAGTTTTTATATTATGTGGACTCTTTTGCATCTTCTAATTGTGCTATTGTTAATTTTAGTCAGGGATCTTTTAAAATTCATAATTTTATTGTAAAACATGTTCGAGAGACCAATTCAAAAGGATGTTTATTCATGTTGTACATATACAACATCCACATTCATCAGTTTGGTCTATGATATGCCATTACTCAATGGTTCACAGGAGGCTTTTGAAATTGTCAATAACATTTTTGCCTTCAAAAATTCATTATTGAAAGATCCTATGATAGAAAAATTCGATCTTGAGGTCTACCAGAGCATTACAGTTGAATATGTGGATAGTGACTGTAATAATATTGTGGATTTGGGAACTGCTAAGGAAAATCTACAAATTGAAGATAAACCACTAATAAACAGTTTTTTAACAAAAAAAGCAATGCTTAAAATATTTTTCAGATCCATCTATCCTGCCTATTTATGTAAATGTTCCCAATGGTATGAAAGAGAATGTGTGCTTTTTGTGCACATTATGAAAAATATTACAAATTTGAAGAATAGGAAGCAATCAGCATATGATGACGATTGTGGTGCCTATTGTAAATTTTATTCTAAAAAATTACATTTGTTGAACATTAATGATGGTTTTCAAATTATTCACTCTTGAATCAGCAATATTCTATTGAGATAAAGTATAAGACATTACATGAAATTTAATTGAGTGATTTGCAAGCCCTCTAGCTGGAAAGTAGTTCAGTGAGATTAAATATTTACATAATATAATTTGAAATTAAATGAACTCAATTTATTGTGATTGTTGAACTAATATCTCCAATCCAATGACACATTCACTCTCTCAAAGAATGCATAGAAATAAACAGCATTACTGTGGCATAATCACGTGGAGTACAAAGCATAACAAAGAAAGTAACTAAGAACTATCTTTTGTACAAAACACAATTATTATCATTTTAATTTTTATAAAACGGTTTGGCAAAACCTAAAAGGACCATATCGCTAAAGCTAATTAGATGATGGTGCATAATCAATATGCAGACAAATGAATTAGCAAAGTGTAAACAAATTTGAACTATGAAAAAGGTACGCCTAAATGCCAATTGTTTAATTAATAATAATAATAATAATAATAATAATAATGTATTTTATGATTATGTGTCTGAAAATAACATTCAGAATATATAGTTTACAAATTTACGAATATGGATATTTCAGGGATCTGTTTGGAAAAATTTTGAGGTTTTGATATTTTTTTGCCAGAATCGTTGAAGGCATACGTGGTCTTAATCTCTCTGCAGCGAATTGAGTTCTATTAGGAAGGATGTGTCGAAGGGGGTGTGTCGAATTTGATTGGATCTTGCTGAATAATTGTTCATCTTTTTTTATTAAATCATGTATTGATGTAAACGATTGTATGATTCCGAATCGGATAGCTTTCTTTTGTATTCTATCAATGTAGTCCAAATTTATCTTGTTCTCTGCTGCATACGCTTCAAGTCCATAATTAATAAAGTTGACAATAATACTAGAATAGAACAGTTCCAGCTCAGCAGTTGAGTATCCCAAACGTTTAAGCTTTAGGAGCAAGTAAATGTGCTGGTTAGACTTTTTCGTTAAATTCAGCACATGACTTCGAAAACTAAAGTGGTTGGATATTGTAATTCCAAGTATTTTCATTTCATTTACTAATAAGAAATTCTGAGTATTATGCAATATGATTATAAATAGCATAAAAGGGAATTATTTGGTGATGAATTTACTTCATTTGATTTCTTGTTTTGTAATATCAGGTTTGATTATACATGTCAACAGAAAGCTAAACATCTGAGCAAATGAGTAGTACCCAGTGGTCCCCAGTTTATTCACAATTGGTGCATCTGGTGGCCGTGGACTTCCTCCGTCATGCACTCTTAAGTTAAGTCTATATGTAAGGAATTTTATTTCGTATTAGCCTTCCAACCAAATCATATTACATATTTATTTAATTTTCATCTTAGACAGTGTTATATGTGACCTTCAATTACGACTGCTAAGTTTCCCGTTTCTGCCGACCATATTGATTGTTCATATGTACTCAGTGTTTATACATGTAGGGCTATCTATATGTAGGGTTCATAATAAGCTGATGCAGAACAGTTGCGAACTTTCATTTATTGCTATTATCAGTAATAACAAGAACAATCTATACACTAAATTGATAGGGAATTACAACACAGCCCCTGAGAACATTTCCACACCATGAGCTTTGAGTGTGAGTGACAATCACTTCCACAGTAACTGGTAATGCCTTACCATTCCACGTTCCTCTGAGTTGCAGTGTTTAGCGTTGGGCTCCGACCCTGATAACATCTTGCTGCTTTTGATCTCAACAAGTTGTTAGTAATACCTTGTACAGATTCTACATGAGTGGTACTGAGCACTTGGAATCAGTGGTTACTCAACCACGGTTAATTAGGACTCAATATTCTTGAGGATTCTTTTTACCAGGATCACTTTTGCGGAAGTATAGTTAATTATAAATTGTGCTTGTCTTTGGGAGTACTGCAGTGGTCGCCATGTGGCATCAGCATGAAATGTGGTGTTTTCTGCATCATGATTTGCCAGTGTCACAGTAATATAATCAACCTAACTCCAATAATGGAGTAAACTTACACCTATGCATTAGAGTAATATGGGAGATCAGGTAAAAAGGAAGGGTGTGGCAACACTCAGCTAACCCAATATGGAGAACCTCACAGAAAGAGTCGCTTTAGACAAGAGCCCTAAATTAAGAGAGAAAAAATCTATGAGTTCGTGGGTGCAGTGTGCCCTATGTGCAAGTAAACCTACACTCAGTGCTTTCTGAGCTAGTGAAATTTAGGTGATAGCAAAAGAATTAAATATATAATGACGTGAAGAGCGAGTGTAAAGGCCCTATCTCTATGCCTTCCAGAGTCCTGATGGGATGAACTTGAAAAGCTGTACCAACTCAAGGTGCCCGGATCTGCACTCCAAGAAATTTAGAAAGGCATTTCTTGGAAATATAAAGTGTCAAAGAAACAAGGAAAACTAAATTGTATTGAACGGATTCTAACAAAAGTTATTATTTATAAAATAAAAGCAGTTAATCTGTCAACAAAACTAAAGAATTCATATTGTATAACAATACAAAAAAATTTGGCAAATTTATTAGTCTATATCTATTATTTTTAAACCCTTTATGTATAGTATTTCAATTTTCATTAATTTTAACCCTATATTAGTAATTAGTCTGTCTACAGGCACCCTATACTATGCCTTTGCCTATTTTTTCATTGCCAAGAAAGATATATTTATTCTTAGCAAAAATTAGATTTAGATATATTTTCATACTGCCCTGCCAAAAAATATTAAAAGCTTAACATATAATCAATATATAATGATAGCTTGTTATAATTTTTAGTGCATAGTACATATTTCAGCACTATAGAGTATAAAACTAGGAATCCATAGAACTAAAAAATTATTAATATAACAGTTCATGATTTTCTTCTCTTCAACTGAAGAAAGTATGATATGATAGGTTCTAGTAGTTTAATATTCTGGTAGTACAATTGCATTATACTATAATGAATTTCACCTTCTCTATGACAGTAAGTGTTTTCTGTCAATGTATAGTATATTTTACTAAACTGAAATTCATTCTCAAATTAATGGGTATTTGATTTTTAACTAGAGCTTAGTGTTTTTAGAAACTCTAAGACCTGTTGATTTTGAATCTGAGTTGTGTGCACCCAAAAAATTCACTCCCTTTTTCATAAACTTTAGATTAAAATTGTAATGTTTTTAACATAAGCCACATTCAAGAATTTACAATTCATAAAACTAAATTCAACCTCACATTTAAGCCCATTTGATTTTTAACTAAAGCTTAGTATTTTTAGATACCTTAAGACCTGTGGATTTCAATTCCAAGTTGTATGCACACAAAAAAATTCACTCACTATTTCAAAAATTGCTGTTAAACTGTAGTGTATATTATTCTATCAATTATAACATTTATTTTCATTTTTCAGTGCCAACATTTCAATTTTATTGTTTGCTTACTTGTAAATTTATCACCAATTATACTAATCCTGGATATTTTAAAGCATGAAATTTAATAAACACCCATAAATACTAAAACCAGTAGCAAATATAGAGGTATTCTACTGTATGAGTGAAAAATCTACTACACTATGGCAAAATGTGTGTGTGTTTGTTAGTTTATAACTCAGAAACTTTTAGACCTAGGTACCAACACCATGTATTTTTGTAACTCTCATGACCTCCTGAAGGTTTTAGGCACATTTAGTCAATGACTTAATTAGTGAACTAATTATTGACTTAAATGTTCCCATACTTCATTTCATTATATAGTGGCATTTTATAGTTCTTATTGTTTAACAGCTTCCTCAGTTTCACAGCTGTTTTAGGTAGAACTTCCATGTTTGCACAGGTACCTTAGGGAAAATTTCCAAAGGACAATACATGATGTATTTAAATTTTCATGATGTTTTTGCGTAGATTGATTTTCATGTGGCGGATAAAGGGTAATTGTCAACATAACATTCTATAATTAGCCTTACTCAAAATTGTCTTTAAGGAAATGTTCTTAAATTCTTCTTCAATAATGGTTTTGATGTAAATGTGCCGATACCTTATTAGTGGGTAACTTTTGGTAGTTTTTTTAAACTTTTGTAATATATTATTTTATGAACCTTCAAATTATTCAAATGATTATCACAAATCCATTGCACCGATTTCCTCTTCATTATATATACCATGTGCTGAATTTTATAGATATCAAAAATCATTTTTTTATGAAAAATATGTAATGGCAAAAGTCACCCTCCTATTCATTAGTTGTTTACTATATTTAAGGTCCATAACATATATGAATACATTGACAATACATATTGAAGGGTGGAGAATCTGTATGAGGTAAGCTATACATTATTCTACGTTTGGTTGCATTTCCTCAAAATATAGACTACATTTATTAATGTCCTCAGTTCTTGCTACTACTTTAAAACACGAGGAAAAACATGAATAAAACACTTTTTATCAAAGCATTGTTTTTCATTATTTTTTTCAGCAGTAACTCAACAATTAAAATAAATTATTCCAGAAAAACCTCTTAACATTTAACGTTTTCCGTGATCCAGTTGTTGTGAAAAGATATTCTTAAATTTACTGGATCAGTAATGCAATAGAACTTTTCATCTTCCAAAATTGTGTGTGGAAAAACATACAATTTTTAAATAAGAGGGCTTGTTCCAAAAAGCTTCATATACACTTCCTATTAACAGCATTATTTGAAATGAAAACAATAACTATTCCTCTACCCAAATGAACCATATTCATTGCATTTATAATGGCTGAATGTAAAAATTGGGTTCAAATGCAAATAAAGGCAGAAGGCTTAACACCAAATATCGAACATTAAGTGGCTTCACCATAATTGCTAAAACTGCGACTGATGTGCATCTGTTGAATATCAAATTACGCGACCATTAACATATTGCCATGTTGCCTTTATAAAACATAGTAAAATATAATGATTACATATTGCAAGTTCAAAAAACAGCAGATCACCAATTTTAACTGCAATATGTTCAGAAAATATAGTAAATTTTAAACTTTTGCAAATTACAACAGACCATTGAAATTCAGGTAGTTTTTCTTTTAGCATTATTTTGTAGATGACAATTTTTTCAGTTCATCTTAAATTCAAACCCCGGACTATCAAGGGCGAATACAGAGGGCAGCAAGAAGGCCCGGGTCCCCTCTAAAATGAGAAAAACTCATTAAAATTAAGCAATAATAATCACAAACGAAAATTCCTTAGTACTGTATAATTGAGTTAATAGGAACAGTGTTTTAATAAACTGCAAATGTGAATGATACATGTTCATGTATAATCACAATTAGCTTTAGGTACATGCAATTACAAAATCACATATCAATCTAATAAATACTGAAACTACTTACATCTTCCTGTTGAGAAAATGAAAATGATGCAGTATCTTGCTGTCTTTGTGAAGAACACTGAAATGAAGTTTGATATTCATTTCCATTGCAAATCTTCTCAATTCTTCTAAAATTAACACAAACCACACTTTCAATATATAATTTCGCCAGTGATAGTTATTTTATTGCAAGAATATCTGCTGTTTATTTTCATCATCACAAGAATTGATTTGACTCAATCTTTCAGTCTCATACATTGGTGTCTTTCTTCTTAACTGTTCTCTCATATATTTTTTATATTAAATATTATTTAACAATTTTCTATAAAATATAATTTATAGTCATGAATATATTTTTTTGGGATTCTAGGACTCTTATAATTAGGATTCCTTTCTTTTCTGTGGGTATATTAATTTTAGCATAACATTTCTAATAATTTTACTTTTAAAAAATTCTAATGAAACTAAATGAGCACATTTAAGGCTATCCTATGGCACATATACCTATAGTGATAAATCTTTACTCAAAAGAACAATGTAAATGAGCATGAGCAAAAATGAAAAAAATCTTCTCCTTGTCTACTATTTCTATTCACCCCATTTGACGATTTTCAATAGTTTTGGTCAAAATTGTTGTATTCAAATTCAATATTATACAGAGATTTCAACAACATTATGCAGCTACTCCAAAAATTCAAAAACAAATTTGTGTGATATATTAAAACTAAAACAATTTTTTTTAATTTTAGAATTTCTTGTTTTTTACATTTTTGGGTAGGTTGAATTTCTTGAATTTTATCAATATATTTGAAAATTTCACAACTAAGCACACATTTATACCATTAGGTGAAAATTTTTTTATTTGTTTAATCTTATGCCATTGAATATACACTAAAAATTGGTTAATTTTGTAGTGCATAATGCAAGAATTCTCCCAAAAACACAACATGTTATTACTAAAATGTAATTTGAAATTTAAAAAAATTGTGCTGAGTCTTGAAAAATTACACAAATTATATATCTCCATTTTTTGCAGTAATTACATTATGGTGAATCCGTGCATAGTGATGAATCATAAAAATTGAAAATTCAATACTTTGTGCCCTCCCTCGTGCTCAATTATGCACTTAATATTTTATTCTACATTGGGTCCCCACTAAAACATTTCTGTATCCGCCCTCGCGGTCTTATATTATTTCTTCCAATGCTTTTCAAAGATAACAGTGTATTTTCCAATATTTATGTTTTGTGGCATTCGCTCTGATAGCACATTTCTTTCTTGTGTTAACTTTAATTCTGTTCTAATCATTTAACTTGAACTTGTAAAGTTAACCTATAATGTTTCTCAAGCACACTATGGGAAAATACGAAAAAACAATGAAAACAACAAAACAGTATACTATCAAAAAACATATTTTAAACGTTTTTTTAAACTGTTTAATATAGCAACACTGATTATAGGGCAAAACATATATTGAAAATGAAAGTTTCGAAATACAGTTTATCAGAAAGTGTATGAAACCAAAAATGCTGTTTTTCAAGTATTAAGTGACACTGAAATTCATAGTCAACAAAGGTCCAAAGTATTTTCAAATTTATATCGTGCATCAAGCAGTTCAAGCTTTTGTCACACGTCGTATTCTTATATAATAAGAGGATCTGGTCAGTTGAAGCTGTTTGAGACTTAAGAAACGTTCTTTAGGAAGTTAGTTCTACATTCCTTTATTAATAGAACTAGATGAATTTCTGTTTTACCCCAAACCTGTTTTCTTTTTTGAATTGATCCCAGGCTTTTTATGTGTTTTTCTACAAGGGTAATTCATGATTATCAGGTCACTGACTTCCAATTTAATCGTGATCAGTGGCGGCTTAAGTCATTAAATTAAAGAGGAGACTTAGCTCCACAACATTTGTATTGGATTGGCGTCACCATATTACGTTAGTTGGTATTTTGCAACTCTTTATGAGGTATTGTTTTACCCAAATTACCAGGTAATTTGTTAGTATTTTTGCAGTAAAAGTTTCAACAGTACGAAATATTGTAATAGAACTTTCAAATCATTTAAAAATTCATTTCAACATACACTATAGTAAAAAGTAACTTATCCATGTAATTCAAAATTCTTGAACATACATTATTGGAGTTCATAAGTTAAAAATCATGCCTTTATAATTTTTTCTAAAACGGCTATAGTCACTTTATTTTACAACAATATTTTTTCAACTGAAAATTTCTATCCTTTTTTTTCAATCAATTTAATCGGCGATTAATCGCCGTTGAGCCATCAATTATTCAAAGCTATTAATCACTTATTATTTAAACTTTATAAGCAAACTAGCCATTGTCCTTCGGAAGGCATTTTTTGAATTACTACAGATTAACGATATATTTATGATATATTCAATGATTATATTTATAAAAACAGTAGTTTGCATTCCGTGTAAAATTTACTAAATATTATTCCTTTATTTGTTAAAATTAATTTGTCTCAAATAGTTTCGACGAGTGTATTCCTTGTAATGACAACTTTTAAGTAATATAAAACCTAGGAATGCGCATTCCACATGCAAAGCTAAGGCCGAGGTTACTGTTGCGATTTTATGAATACAACTTAATGATGGACTTTCATCCAAAATTAACTGTTAGAATGCTACTATATAGCTAATGAATCAATAGAAAACTTCTTGCAGCAGGCTAACAGGGTTTAAAAATTAAGTATTTTCAAGTTATTCAGCATTGAACTTGAATTTTTTAAACGTCAGATCACCTATTTGAAGTTTACCACAGAATTGTTAACAGCACCCAGCGTTTTTTAAAAGTCTTATCATCTGTTCACTTTTAGTTAGTTTTTAGGGTATACCAAATTTGGGCATTTTATCCATAACATATTGTCTAAATATTAATTGGAAATTTTCAATGAGGTCTTCTCACAACAAAATATTTACAGTTTAGATCCTCGTCTCCTACTCTATTTTGCCTTATAATAATTTCCTTTCATATCGTAACTTTGCAGCAAAAAGTAAATTTGGTGAAAGTCCCCTGAAGGATGGCTTTTATTGAACATTGCAGATATATCTCATTACAGTTTTTATTACGTACATATAAATATATATATATATATATATAATAAATAAATATATGTAAGATAAACGTACACACATTGCTATCACTTTAATTGCAAATTTGCTGTCAGAACAATGTAGTTAATGGTTGAAGAAAATTTTAAATAGGCGATATAAAATATATTTCATCAATTTTAAAAACACACACACATCATTTTTTGTAATTTTAAATTGTTATAGTAAATAACTTGTGTTAAATATTGAAAAACAATATTAAACGAATGTTTTGTTGAAAAAGTTTACAGTAACTTTGCCACATTAAACTGACTTTTGTAGTGAAACATGGCTTCAGAGAATACGTGGAAGACAGGGCTGCGTCTTGGTTTTGATAAAGTCTCTATTGCAGCTTGTTGTTGCACTGCCATTACCGAATTTAAAAGAACCAGCAAATTTGATTATTGGCTTGCAATATTAACATTTGTCATGTGTCTTACCTCCCGAATTTTGCTTACTTTTTGTGTGGTTATTGTTGTGATATTTGCACTAAGATATTGGAAATTTGAAAAGCAGCCATTGATGCATCTTGGATTTTGGGGTGTGAACATTGTTGTTGTTTTTTTGTTTTTTAGCTTTACACGTCATTTATTTTCAACTACTCAAAGAGGACGCATTCGGAGAAAGAGACATATTCCAGGATCTGTTTGTAAAGACGGTGCTATTGTTTGTTGTTGTATGCCATGTGCATTGCGTCAGGAATATTATGAAAAAATTGCAATTAAGGAAGAAAAGAAAAAGAAGGCTGCAGCTAACATTCCNTTTATATTTTATGTGTAAACATTTTTATCATTTCCTTCATCATTAGATACATAAGTTGTGTTCATTTCTATCACTTTACTCATTAATATCAACTACTAAATAGGTTATACAATAACTATATGGCTTTCTAAAAACATGTATTTGTTTTAAATATTTTCCCCTACTTTATATAAATATATACTTTATATAAATATAAAATGGACAAAGATCGTTCCTATATTTACATCGTATAAAACTAAAGATATGTTCCAAAATAAAGATCCATTTCCAAAGAATTTAGTTTCCTCTGTTGTCTACAATTATAAATGTGATGATTGTGAAAAATCATACGTCGGGGAAACAAAACGACATTTGGTAACAAGAATGAAGGAGCATATTAACGGACACCTAAGATCAGAAATATTTATGCATGAACACCAAGCTAAAGAAAAGAATTTTTACATACAACTAAGAACAAAACATCCTAAAATAGGTGAAGCTTTAATCATCAAGCAAACAAAGAAACATCACTTACTAAATAAGCAACAAAGCATGATAACATTAAATTTATTTTAGTGTGCATGCAGTAATTTTGTATTATAATAGTGTAGTCAATTGTAAATATTTATTTCCCC
>CABFPE010000476.1:142108-155185 GCA_900660155.1 Hofstenia miamia
TTTTTAGCTTTACACGTCATTTATTTTCAACTACTCAAAGAGGACGCATTCGGAGAAAGAGACATATTCCAGGATCTGTTTGTAAAGACGGTGCTATTGTTTGTTGTTGTATGCCATGTGCATTGCGTCAGGAATATTATGAAAAAATTGCAATTAAGGAAGAAAAGAAAAAGAAGGCTGCAACTAACATTCCGAGCACATCAGCTCAAACTCAAAATTTATGATACCTAAGGGAAATATAAAATCCTAGCAAAATTCTTTTTCAATTATTTTTGAAATTACAGTCTTAACCTCCTGAGTGCCTAAAGCATACGTGTACATTTCGAAGTTCCACTTAGTTGTACATTTAATTAATATGAATCAATAACAAATTCTTTCAAAAATTTAATTTTATTCAGTTCCTCGGATTTTTTCATTACATCATTTATGATATATTTTAATTGAAGTTTATACAAAAAAATTCTATGCAAATTTTATGTTGGATCAGAAACTAATAAAAACATTTGAGCACCACTATATTTTTTAACTGCGGGCCATTTGTGATTAGCCAGTAACTATTTCTTATTAGATCTGTTTGTATATTCACTGGTTTTACTGTTTCAATTAAAGTTTTCAGATATACTATCTGTCCCATTATTGAATTGAAAATATCAAGTTATGCTAAGAATCCAATTTTTGCAAAATTGGTTAGATATTCATGACTTCATCACATGAAACATCAAAAAGTTCTGGAATTTTTTTAAAAACCAGACTAAGATAGAAAAAGGTAGCTCTGGCCAAATGTTGATATTAATAACTCAATTCTATCAAAAGTTATAGAGGTGGAGCACTAAGGGGCTCAAAAGTCTGGGGCTTGAATTGTTAAGGTAGACCTATTAGCTGCACACTTAACTTCAACTAAAGACATTCTACTTAAAATTAATACCTAATTGAAAAATGATAATAATAGAAATGAATCAGGGCCAGGATGCCACGATGCCCTTGTCACACTCAATTTCCGTCCCTAAGTTAAGAATACTTGATTGCGAATTTCTTCCTTCTATTTTTGGGTGGGTTCTATTCGGTTTAGGTCAAAATTCTCGATTTTAGTTCAGTTAAATTTGAAAAAAGTAAATAACAGAAAAATAAATACAGCAATAGTTTTCCTACATAAAATTGTTTTTAGCAAAATAAAACTTCAATATTAAACATGCAATAGTACAAAATACAATATTTTTAAGTATTATTTCATTTTTCTCTTTCCTTTTTTACAGGTGTCTTTACAGTGTACTTCCTTTCTGCCTGTAACCCATGTCATAGTAATTCAGAGTTTTTGTCAATTGAATAAGCTCTCTTGCTTCTTCTATGAAATAAGACCAGGCTATAGGTTTAGTGTCTTTCTGACTTTGCTTCTGTTAATATTCGCTTTAAATAGTATATAGTTAGGGTAATAAATTTTCGGTAACAAGTTTTCACAGATTGTTTCTGAAAGTATTAAGCCTATAAAGGAGATTTGCTGTCCCTATATCAATTATATTTTGTGGAAATTTTATTAGAATTCTAATCTTCATTCTACGCCCCTGTGAAGGAGCACTCTAAAAATGTTTCAATAAATATGCATGCCATGTAAAAATATCACAAAATGCAAATTCAATGTATAAAGTTTAGTGTATTCTCAAATTTTTATGTCAATGCACTCATTTGTTACAAATATATTGATAATAAAATTTTCCAAAAATCCTATTAATTAGCTAGTTTTACTGTAAATTTTGTCAATGTAATAATTTGGAATATTTGAATGTCAATGTATTTATAACACATGAGTGCATTGACATCAAGTTTAAGAATATACGGTGTTGGGGTCACTGAAGAAGCCAACAGACTAAATCAGCAAGTGGAACCATACTTCGAGAAGTGTGCCTTGCCTATTTGTTCTTAAAAAACATTTGGCGACCCCTGGCAAACAGAATGCTAACTTGTGTTGAGTCTGATCAGCAGAGTAAAGCCGAAGGCAGAACTTCAGTTGAGAGGGTTGCGCCTCTGCCGCTTTTGCAAACCAAAGCTACTAATGATGGTAACTTAAGAGAGCGCCTGCTATCTACTAATAAATCCGTGAAAAAAATTTCGAAGCAGTATTGACTAAAGTGCAAAGCATCCTAAATATTAGAGACCTCGCTCAACACAGCAAAACTGCTTGAATTAATTTACAGCTAACTCTCGCCTAGGCCTATCTCATAGGCCAAATACAGAGTTTCCTCTCTGTATGACTGCCCTAAGAGACGCACCCTAACTGGTCTGTCTCCTCAACAATAGAACACACAGGTTTTTCGACAGTTAAAGCCCNTACGCCCCTGTGAAGGAGCACTCTAAAAATGTTTCAATAAATATGCATGCCATGTAAAAATATCACAAAATGCAAATTCAATGTATAAAGTTTAGTGTATTCTCAAATTTTTATGTCAATGCACTCATTTGTTACAAATATATTGATAATAAAATTTTCCAAAAATCCTATTAATTAGCTAGTTTTACTGTAAATTTTGTCAATGTAATAATTTGGAATATTTGAATGTCAATGTATTTATAACACATGAGTGCATTGACATCAAGTTTAAGAATATACGGTGTTGGGGTCACTGAAGAAGCCAACAGACTAAATCAGCAAGTGGAACCATACTTCGAGAAGTGTGCCTTGCCTATTTGTTCTTAAAAAACATTTGGCGACCCCTGGCAAACAGAATGCTAACTTGTGTTGAGTCTGATCAGCAGAGTAAAGCCGAAGGCAGAACTTCAGTTGAGAGGGTTGCGCCTCTGCCGCTTTTGCAAACCAAAGCTACTAATGATGGTAACTTAAGAGAGCGCCTGCTATCTACTAATAAATCCGTGAAAAAAATTTCGAAGCAGTATTGACTAAAGTGCAAAGCATCCTAAATATTAGAGACCTCGCTCAACACAGCAAAACTGCTTGAATTAATTTACAGCTAACTCTCGCCTAGGCCTATCTCATAGGCCAAATACAGAGTTTCCTCTCTGTATGACTGCCCTAAGAGACGCACCCTAACTGGTCTGTCTCCTCAACAATAGAACACACAGGTTTTTCGACAGTTAAAGCCCTCCATATAGACTAAGTATATGTGGTGGCAGCTTCTGTACCTTGGTTTTAACGTCTGATGTGGGTACGGGCCTCCGCACATCTACGCGTCCACTGAGTGTTAGCATTACCCAGAAACCATGGTGAGGAAGTACTCTTTGGGACGTTTTAGGCAAAGTCCTTATGGTTCCCTAGAATATACTAAACTTTTTACACTGAATTAGCTTTTTGTGATAATTTTTACATAGCATGTTTATATGTTGAGATATTTTTAGGGCGCCCTTTCACAGGGGCATAGAGCATAGAATGAAAGCTAAAATTCTACTAAGAAAATTTACACAAAATTTAAGTTCACAATGAAAGAATTGATATATGGACAGAAAATCTACATCATAGACTTAATAATTTCAGAAGTAACCTGTGAAAACTTGTGACCGTATATTTATGACCATAACTATATATATATATATATATATAAACACGTAGGTTAAGGTGGTACATAGATCTTCTTCATAAAGAATGTAATGTGCACGCAGTTTTCAAGTACTCCACCTTTACGTAGCTCTGGCTGTGCCACTGAACAAGTCATGGTAGGATGGCATTAACAGCAATAATTTACATTTCAATAATTTAATTTGAAATATTGAATATCTTATTAATGTACTTGTTCTAAAAATTGTTCTGACAATATTAATGTTGTATCCATTTGGGATTTGCTTCTCATCTTGCAAATTGGAGAAGAAATTAATTTTTCCTTTGCAACCAAAGCAGTAACAGCAATAAGAGTGAGAGGGAGGACATCTTCCTTAAGGAATCAACTTAATCTGTTTAGGTCATTTTTAGTAATTTTTAGATTTTACTTTCAATTTTAGAACAACAAAATTTTAACTATTGACTTCTATTCATTCAGGTCAAAATTATTTTACATACACATGTCAACATTGTATTTTTAGATGTTATTAAATATTTATGTCAATCAAAGGCTCAACCGAAAATTTTGTTTTTAAGAATAGAAGTAAGACAATTTCGATATTTTTGTAGCATAATCCATCAACTATGCTGCTAAAGAAGTCAGTGAAAGAAAATTAAAGAAAAAGGAATATGATTAAAAATGTATTTAGCAATTAAGTTGATGTATTTTGTAACTAAGATTTATCTAATGTAAATTTGAAAAATTAGTGCTTTTCCATATTTGCAGTTTGACAAATTGTAGAGTGCAAAATCGCTTCTTGTTCCCTTTAACCAAGTTTGAAATTCAAATTGACAGGTACTAGTAAAATTTTCTATAAATAGAATCAAACTATTGTAGAAATTGTTGAATTATATTCTTCGGAATTCTTATCTTTAGTTTGATAGTGGTTTGATTAATTAATTTCAATGTCTTGCTAAATGATTCATGTCTAGCAGTGGTCAGGATCCCATGACGGGAATGATTCTAGGTTCAACGCCTATGGCAATGAAACCGACCTTAAGTTAGATATGTGAATAGGCGTTTTCTGATTACCCATTTAGCTGACCTGTTTTGTTCAAACATGTAAATTATCAAAAAACATCAAGTTCGATATAAGGATAGTAATCCAAATGTAGGAATTTATATTGGTACTTTTCCTAGATCCAAATTATTGATGATAAAGTGACCAATAACAAAACCATTTATTATGTTATAAATATTACATGTAGGATAGGAAGCTACTATTTGTTTAATTAATTATCTATAAGCCAATAGTTTTCAGTAATGGCTATTCATACATTACATAATTAAGAAGCTAGTAACAAGTCCAGTTGCAGTATATTAGTACACTTTACAAAACGAGTTTAAGCCGAGTTGTGTCTTGCCTTTAGTAAACACCTTGCTAGGTTAAGGTACACATACGTCATGCAAATGAGATAAGTGCTGGATACACTTGAATGGAATCAGATTACTTGAGTTTTTGCTGATTTAGGAGGGCAGAGTTGGGCAGATGCCCAGCTGTTGGAAATACTGTGAGACTACTTCACCTAAATAGTGATGGTTAAATTGTCTATTAATAACAGTTAATGGAAATAGTTAACACGAAAGCAAATCAGTACAGAACATTAGATCTCTACCTGAAAAATCACCCCTTGATCAAATAGATAGATTTGAGTAAATGGATGTCAAGCTTGGTAGGAGATGCTACATTTTTTTCTCTTGAAACATTCAATAACATTTATAAGAACTGAATCATTGAAATACTTTTTAATATTATTAAAGACGCATTTGTACAAATCATAAATAAGACCCATATGCAATTCTTCAAGTAAACTTTACAGTGCAAATAAACAAGTTTGAAAATTTGGGATAAATTAGGTAAGAATATTCATTGCCACTACAATGCTGGTAGCTTCTCCCATTCAGCAGCAGAAGAAAATTGAATTGGTTGCTATCATTGTACTCAGTGAATGAAATTGTAGCATAATCCAAAACTAAGCAAGCTGCCAAAGAATATAGTCAGTCAAAGAAGAATTAAGATCAAAGTGAAATTTGATTAAAAATAAAATTAATTATCATTTTAGATTACTTTTGTATAATGCAACTAAGAATTTATCTGTGGAAAGATTAACAATTAGTATTTGTCAATTCAACTAATTTGGCAAAACAAAGGTTGCCAATTTCCTTCCATTATTTTTAGCCATCTTGGCAGACAAATAATTTGAAATTCAAAATCGACAGGTACTTTTTGAAATTAGATATAAATAGACCAAAATCATTGTAAGATTTGTTGAAGAAAATCTTTCGAATTCTTATCTTTAGTTTGATTATTAACTATGATGTTCAGCTAAACAGTAAGTTTTCAGTAGTTGTGAGGAACACATAACAGGAATGATTCTTGTTTCCTTGCTCCAAACCACGAACCTACACTTAGGTTAGGTGTACAATTAGGAGTTTTTACTTCCATTTAGCTAACTATCAATCCTTCTTACATGCACAAATGATAATGAATTCAATATAAGGCTGGTAAGCCAAACGTAGGTTTTTGTATTTATATCCAAACAATCACTATTAGGAATATCAAACAAATTAAGCACATGGACAGATTTCATTTGACATTTGAAATTTACGCCCTTTAAGTAAGTGTGCATATTTTTAATTTTGTAAATATGCATGTATAGTAGTTTGTAGTATTTGTTTGTTTGTTTACTTTAGCAATAAAGTTGCTTGATTATAGATCCAAATTCATGACTATAACTTGACCAATAATGTGACCTTGTATGTATCAAATATTACATGTAGGTTAGGAAGTTGCCATTTATTTATCCTAGTTAAACAAAGCCAATATATTTTGGTAATGGCTAATTAAATTTTTATTTAAGCTGCTAGTAACAATCAAGGTTGCAAGTATATAGTACACTTTACAAATTGAGACTAAGTCGAATTTTGTCGATCCTTGATTAAGCACCAAGCTAGGATAGGGCACACATAATTTACTTGACTGAACTGAGAGGTGGAAATGGGAAGAAGTGGCTGTTACTTGATTTGGAGATCTGCTTCAGGCAGATGCCCAACCATCAACAGCTGGCAAAGATCCTGCAAGGGTTTCTCACCTAAATAGTGTTTGGTACATTATCCATTAATTATAGTTATTGGAGTTTAGTAATATAAAAGATAAGGAGCTTAGAACAGTACATCTCTACCTGTTAGTATACCATGCCAGTTATGTCTTAACAATGGAGAAATTGGATATCAAAGCCTGGTAGAAGATGCTAAATTGCGACAATGACAGGTTTAAAATGTAAGAAAATTAAGAATAATCAATAGCACAAGTTTGATAGCCTGACACTACTACTTCTTAGTCAAGATACTGTAATCTAAGCAACTTGATTGCTATAAAAAGATAAGTCAATAGTTAGCAAAAAAATCAAATTACACTTAACTATAGTGCACCACAGTGATCACCAAGAATCTCAACTGATAGCAGAACCCACTACTAACAACTTGGAAATAACAACCAATAGAGGAAGGGGTCCAGATGTTTGAAATTTCCATGGTAGAGAGGAAAGTAAACCAAAAGGTAGCAACAGCAAGACTTCCCCTATATCTGACAGGAACAGCCTACCAACATTTTTTTGTTGGATGCCAACACCAAAAGAAATGATGGATTTTATAAAGGCAATTTTATAGAATACTATGAGAATGAAAGTCTTAAGAACCAGTATTGCATCATTTTGAATGCAACAAAAATGAAAAGGAGCAATGATATATGAAATTATGTCCAACAGGTTGAGAGACTCATAATGCTAAGCTCAAGGGAAAACAGATATTCTAAGTACAACTTGTTTTCTCATATCCATGAGGGAATGAAGGAAAGCATCAGAACCCAACTCCAGATTAAGTACACTGTAGAGAAAAAGCTGGAAAAATGATCCAAAAACAAGTTGATATCCAGAAATAATTGAGAACAATGTGTGAATTTATGAAAAGCACACATGACACAATGAAACACAAATATAGAGAAACAACCACAAACCACAATCACCAAACAAGACTTACAATTAGAATAAACAGGAGAAAATTATCAGAGTGAAAAGAATATATGGGAAGCCAAAGAAAGTAAAAGAAAGAGATGTCAAATGCTATCATTGCAGACAAAAGGGTCATAAAAAGCCTGACAGCATGAAACAAATAAATATGATTTGGGATAAAGAGGCTTATTATGATGATGAAGATTTAAAAGAATCAGAAATTGACATTAACAAAGCATTGAAAATGGACTAGGAATTGGAAAACTAAGAAGAGTGCTGACTGACAAAAACTGCACACTAATAATGATTTTAATGAATTTAGACAAAATAAATTTGATAACAGTGACAATCAAAAGAGTGATGATATGGGAGCAGCAACATCAATAATAACTGATGAGTGTGCAATGAAACAGGGCTTCAAATGAGAAGATTTGGATAAATTGAAGAAATGTCAAAATTAACACATCTGGCAAATATATTGATACAAAAGGATGATAAAGTCAGTTCAAATGAAGATAGCCAATACAACATTGGAGCAATCACTATTGGTGGTAGACACACACAATAACTTGTTACTCTATGAGGTGATGCTTGGCAATGACTTCTTAACAAAAAACAGATGCGTCATAAACTATGCAAACAGGATAATAAAAGTAAAAGAAGAATAGATTGAAATTAAGGAAAAAGGCAGACAAATGACAATCATTTTCGAGTTAGAGGAAGACATTTGATTGCAGCCACACCAGTGGAGGATGTGCACAATAGAATCAGAAAGTCAAATAACATCAGAAATAGTGTTATATTAGAATAAAGGAATTAATACAAGTAGAGTATTGATGCCATCAAGTGTTTGGGCTTTTAAAAATGGGAAAGAGAAGATATCAATCTTGAATTCTATGAACTGAAACATCAATTTAAAGAGATCAAATGTGACGATATATAGAAATTACATTAAATCTAAATTCAGATTGATTTGGAGAGTGATTTAAGAGGACAATGGGGCAAGTAATTTGCATGGCTGATTTGAGAACTTGCAAATGAAAGCAGTAAGTACTCCGCATAGCTGATTCAAGGGTTAGTGGATTAAAACCCTCAAAGTGGTGCATACTCTCAAAGGCTGATTCAAGGGCATAGGGAAGAAAGCATGGGAAGAAGATAGCTGCAGGATACTGGAGATAAAGAAAAAGACTACCAACATTTGGAGGAGAGATCAATTCAATAATTAAAAGAGATATTAGAGAGACACAAATGGATATTCAATTACAGAGAGATAAGTGTGAGTCAAGTGATAGGCAAAACACACAAAATAGCAATAACAACAGACAAACCTATAAAGTTGCCAGTAGGAATGTAGCATAACCCAACAATTGAAGCTGCAAAACAAAAGAGATTAGTTAGAGAAGATTAATATCAAATTCAATGATGATTAAAAATAGCATTAATTGTAGACTAAAATCAATTTATGTTTAATTTTGTACAATGCAACTAATAAACAACATTTACCAAATAGTACTTGTTGAAACAATTTAACAAAACAAAGGGGGCAATAATGCTTCCATTATTTTTCAGCCATATTGGCAGATTATTTGAAATTAAATATCAACAGGTATTTTGGATTAAAAACTATAAATAGTGTGAAATCAATTAGAGAAACAGTCTAATTAAATTCTTCAAAAATCTTATCTTTAGATTTAATTTGGTTTGCTTATTATTAAATCATGTCAAGCTAAATGGTTAATGCATTAGTAGTGGTGAGGGTACACATCAGGAGTGACTTGAGGGTTCTTTGGGGCTTTCATCTCTGATGTGTGCTGTGAATTCTTCCTCAAATTCTTGCTCAGGTAGGCTATCTAAATATTACATATTGTATATTATTTCATTGCCATTAATTCAGCTTATTTTGAACTTGGCATTCTTGTCTATCTTTGTTTTTTTGATGTCTGCCATTGTTCTCTTGAGGTTTTGAAAATGTAATAATCTATTATTGTCCAGCATGTACTCATTATTTGGTAGTGTCTGTAGTATTGTTTGAGGTTCAGACTATACTGTTTTATTTTTTGAACTTGGTTTGTGTCTGTGAGTTTTGTTGGTATGAATGCATATAATTTGTCTCCTACCTTATGTGTGTGTCCATAGATTTTCCTGTTATAATTACATTGTTGTCTCATGGCTGATTTCTTCATGTTGTGGCACATCATCTCATGAATCCCTGTGATCTGTTTCCTTAATTAGTTCATGTAATTATTGTCCAGATTCTTACTATAGTTTGAATATTGCATTGATAGGGGCTTGGCAGCCTCTCTTCCAAACATCACTTTGCATGGGGTCATTCCAATTGTTGAGTGTACCAAAGTATTATAGAAATACTCTAAAATCTTGATCACCTCTCTCCACCTATTTCCACCTATCATTGATGTTACCACTCTTATTAGCTTGATCAGTGTTCTGTTCAGTCTCTCTACAACTCCATTGGCCTGTGGATGGTAGGCTGTCATTCTTTTTCTCACAATTTCTAGAAGCTCTGCTATTTCTTGGAATAGTCCATTCTTAAATTGGGGCCATCTGTCAGTCTTTATTGTCTCCATCAGGCCAAATCATAGAATACATTCTTTTAGTACTATCTCTGCTGTCATGTCTGCTGTTGTATTTTTCATTGGGATCATCTTCATGTATTTGGTAAAATTGTCTAAATTTGCCAGAAGATGTTGATAACCCTCTTCATCTTTAGACAGTTCCTCCAGATCAATGTGGATTATTTCATTTGCATGGGTTGCAATGATTTTTTCCAATGGTGCACTCTGTGTTGTTAAGTGCTGTTTTATTGTGTAATAAGCATGCAGTACATTTTTTGATTATATCCTCCATAAATTTCCTCACTGCTGCCCTTATGAATCTTGTGTTAAAGTTTTTCTCTGTCTGTATTATTCCCAGGTGGCCTTTTTCATGTATTTTCCATATCAACTCTCTCTTGAAATAATCAGGAATAGTGATCCTATTATTCTGAGCCTCTACACATAGCAGTCTGTTTTTGTTGATTCTCCATTTATAAAGCTCATAATAGCTTGCTGTTAGCTTCAACAGTATTGTTGAAGGATCACATTGTCTCTCTGCATTTCCACTATCTCTTGTTCAGATATTTCCTCTCTCAATAATATTGGTAATACCATGTTCCCCTTGTTTACCACATTTATCTCAGGCAATCACTCATACTCTGTGTGTGTGGTAGGATCTGAAACTGCTTTTTCTCCCCATCTATTTTTACTGCATCTCTTTGGTATTCCAGTAGTGATGTCTAAAAATGTGTGTTATTATATAAAGTCCCTTTCCAGTGTTCAATTGAGAATGTGAAATCATTTAAATATTCTATCCATTGTGACACTATTTCAGACTTATCTCCTGAAAACTTTTTCAACCAGGCTAGTCCACTATTATCTGTGTGTACTCTGAATTCTCTGCCAATCAGGAAATGCCTGAATTTTTTGATACTTTCAATATGTGTCAACATCTCCACATTGGTAGATCCATAGTTTTCCTTGCTTGGCTTTAGTTTCTGGCTAAAGAACTGTATGGTAGCCTCTTTTCCATTGTTACTTGTCCCAGTGTTGCTCTGATTGCTACCTTACTTGCATAACAATCTAAGATGAATTGCTCATTGTAGTCTGGCGTATTCAGCAATGGCAATTTAGCTAGTTCTTCTTTGATGTTATCTATCTCCTCCTGTTTTTGACATTTCCATATGAATGGCACTGATTTCCTCATCAATTTGGTCATTTTTCCTGACTTTCCAGCAATGTTCAGAATAAAAGTGCTGTAGTATTTGAAGAATCCCATTATCCTCTGTATGTTCTTCTTATTATTTGGCTTTTCTATTTTTGAATCATCTCTCTTGCATTGTCTTTCATGCATATTCTGCCTTTCTCAATTGTTCTTCCTAAAAATATTATTTTCTCTTTCAGTATGTCACACTTATTTCCATTTATTCAGAGTCCTGCCTTCTCTAATATAGTCAAATTTCTTTCCAGTTTTTGCAAGTGCTATTGTATCATGTCACTTTTTACTATTATATTGTCTATGTATGCATTGACTCCATCTTCAATTCTGTGTGTATTATTGTTTAGCACTTTTGTGATGTATCTTTGAAAGGTGGCCAGTGTGTTGCATAGTCTGAATGCATTGTATGTCCATTCATACAATTTGTATGGTGTTATAAATGCTGTTTTTTCAATATTGTCTTCTTCCATCTTCACTTTCCAGTAAGCATTACATAAATCTATTGTTGTAAAGTACTTGTGCTTGCTTGCCTCATATAGCATGTCTTCTATGTTGCTTTACAAACACTATGGTTCTGTATATGGACTTTCACTTGGATAAATGATCTTATTGTCAATTAATTCATCTAGTATGCAGTTGTATTCATCCTTCATTTGCTCTAGCACCCTTCTGACTGGCAGTTTTATGGGTTTGTCCATTGTTGTGACTATTTTGTGTTTTTGGCCTATTGCTTGTCTGATGCTTATTTCTCCATAATTGAATATTTGTTTGTGTCTTCCTAACATCTCTCTTAATTGCTGAATTTCCCTATCCTCCAGGTGTGGGTAGTCCTCATTTCTTATTTCTGGTATTCTGTACACATCTTCTTAGTTTGCTTTCATCCCTATGCACTTGAGTTGGCTTTTGGGAGTACTTGTGACTTTGATGGTGTTTATCCACTTGCCCTTGAGTCAGCCATTTGGAGTTCTTGCCTTTTTCATTTGTATTAGTTGAACATTTTGTGTCTTAGCCTGTGAACAATGCACATATAGGGTTGTTAACTTTTATACAATGAACAGATTGGGTCTTAACCAGTAATCTCTCAGTAAACTGAATGTGTTATCAGTACACCACTGTTAACTTAATTCAATGCCTTTAAACCTCATTTGTTACAACATTTGGTTGTTACTAAAATTCCATCTTTTGAACATGCATAACACATAGTGTGAATGTTAGCATAGCATGGTTAATCAAACTTCAATAGAAATTGGAGATATAATCATACCATCATACAACAGAGAGATATTGATTAATTTTCCTACTAGAGGCCTTAGTTAAAAGATGTAAAAAATGCATTTCATACTAATAATTTAATTTATAACACATAGAATGGCTTTCTAATATGAAATATGTGCCATTATTAAACACATAAAGCCTTGGATGGCTAAATCAATTACAATGCTATTGTAGAATCGGTGGCTGGTAGGGAAACTTAACTAGAAACTTAGTTGACTCCACAAAAGGTTTGAATAGAGTTTACTGAACAGCCACGATTCCAAGAAACAGGTTAAAAGAGAACTTATAATGTATAGATCTAACATTGGTAATTCATCCAAGTAACAGAACTACTTTTAGGTAAGAACCAAGATGACCAATTCCTATGGCTTCCAGCTGAAGCGGAACATCCAGAAGTCAAGTGCTTAACCTATTGACTGGTGCTACCATATCTGTCTCACTTGTTTAATTTCTATCTCACTTCAAAACTTAACTCTCAT
>CABFPE010000476.1:166826-180028 GCA_900660155.1 Hofstenia miamia
GATGTGGGAACCACCATACAATTACCCTAGCTTGTAAACGTTTAGCTTTCCATCAGAATATATAAAATAACCTGACAAGAGAAAATAAATCCAAAGTAGATTTGCTCATCATTAATTACATCATGTTCAGTATATTTATAGCACTTGGTAATAAACAACTAAATACTCGACTAGTACCTGTTAATCGTTCTTGTTTACAGTTTTTCCCTCACTTAATATTTCTGCTACGATTACGCAACGTCAGCATTAATTTGACTACGCTGTTTGACCATCTTTCGTTTTGTCAAAATACTGTCGAGCATAATTTTAAATATAATTGCACAAAACATTTACAAAATGAAATAATCAATCCTATCATGTTTTACATTTTAATCATTATAATCAATATTAATAATTTTAGTCTTTGTTTCCTTCATCCTTTTCTCTCATCTTGACCACTCATGATAGTTTGATGGATTATGTCATAAGACCTTATAAGTTTAAAGTAATTATTAGTTGATGACCTATCAGTAAGCCTTATCTAATTCTATTGAATCTAACACGTTTGTTTTTAGTTCATTGTTTTTAGAAAAGTTTGCTTTAATAATCTGCTAATTGTTCCAAACTATAGAATAGAATTTCTTTATTAAGTGTAGTACATTGGCATAATTATACACCTCAACAAAAACTTGTTGATGCAATGAATTGTGTATGATGTAATGTAGTAAGGAAACATTGTTAGTTTTCTTCTTTTCTTTGGTATGAAAAAGTAAATAACTTCAAATAATTTTGCATACCAGTATTCGACATAGAGATCATTTAGATTTATAACTGAAACTAATGAAATGCAAGCATGTCACTGTTAACATTATAAAATGAAAATGAATGTTTATCATCAAAATTATAATTAGAATATTTTTTAATGAAGTCATTTGCATACATTAACTGTTCCATTTCTAAATCAGCAATAATGCTAAAACTTTTTATTGCATTTATTTCTTCAGAAATAGATAAGTTGGGATTATCACTGAATATCAAATCTAAGGCATTTCCAACAATATCTGTGGGAAAATTCACAAAAGATCAAAATTTAACAATGAAATAAATTCAATGATATCAATATCATATTCATGTGGAAGATAAAATGTGTACCAAGCAGTGTCATGAAAATTAAAATCACCACAGATTAGTGTAGTTGAGTCTTTTTGAGATATGTACCATTTTGAGCAAAAAGATATAAACTAGTTGAACTCGAAATTTAATATTTCTAAGAAAGTGATAGAATCTGGGCGGTAAGTGCTCGTTTTAGGAGGAATATAAACAGAAATTTATAACATAGCAACCTCATTTAAATCTACAATAGCTGAGCAAACGAAGTCAATATCATTGTTGGATTAAACTTCGATACAAAATATGAAATGTTCAGCTAAGATAATAGCACCAACATGTTCACCATCTTTTGATCTATCTGAGTGCGCAACCATAATCAATTTTAAAGATATAACAAGTTCAGTGTTCAATGAAGAATTAAACCAGGTCTCAGTCATGCAAACAATATTGCATTTACGAAAAGCAATATAATTGGACAAAATTAAACGACGGGATATATTGAGTAAACTTTGTGCATTCATATAGAGAACTTTGATAGAGTTAGCTAGTCAACTAGAACTGATTTCAACTTTATTATGGAAAAAAAGTTTTAAATTTTAAATTTAGATTTATCAGCTCCTTCTTGAATCATACTCCATCTTTTTTGTAAAATCAATTTTTCTATTTTAAGTTCTTCAGGATTCAGAGATGAGGAAATAAAAACATTATTTTCATAGTTTATTATTTTTCTACAATTAGATAAAATTAGTCGCTTATCCTGTATAATTTAACCAAAATAGTGCGAGGGTGTGAATTTTTAAAATTAAATTTTCCAATTTGGACAAGATCTTTAATTGCACATTTATTATTAAGTCCTAGATGAGCAAATATCTCACTAATTACCGCTTCAATTTCATTATTTTGACGCTTTGAATCATCTGACTCCGTAATTTCATTAAGACTTTGGATGCGGATTAATGTAGAAATATCTATCACAGCGATTTGAAATTTTTTGTGAAAATTGTAATATATTAGTTGCATGTTTGCTAAAATCAGTTTCGAGTTTCTTTAATCTATTTTCTATATTAATAACACTATCATAAACAAACTTTTTATATAAACTGGAAGTGTTTTCCAACAATGAACATTTACTTATATTTGAAACTATAATTTCTTTGCGACCAAGTTAACGCATTGATTTCAGAATAATATTAAATTATTTCTTAAAGAATCAAATGCATTTAGTTGAACATCATCAAAACCAGTACAATTCAATGACCAATGCATAGATTTAAACAAGAAAAACATGTAAATCTCTTAAAGGCCTAATGATAAATTACATGTCGAACAGGAGTTATGTACATTTTTAGGTAACATACTTGAAAAGAGAAATAGGAAGTTTAAATAAATATTATGTTGAAAATTAATTAAGCAAATATTTGTAGAGAAAAATGGGGGACTTTCAGTAAAATTTAAATATTTTTTGCTAAAAATATTAAATTTAGTTTAAATTCTTTAAAAATGAAGCGACCATTAAAAATTATTTGCTAAATTTTGCAGAAATTCACTGTCTCCTTCTTGTTTAGATGATGTCACTACCTTTTGAATCATAAAACTATTACTTTGTAAAATGAAATTCTTGAAAATCATATTGCTTTTTATTGGAATAAATATGCCATATTCACCAATAAACAGTGCTTATCATCAGAAGTGTATAAGCCCTACAATGCTATTGTTTTCACAGAATGCATTATTTATGAAATAATGTTTTCCTTTGATTTTCGCGGATTGCGTGTAAGAATTCAGAATTATCCAAATCCAATTGATTTGAGAAATGAAATTTACGAGACCTTGATCTTTTGAATTCGATTTCAAGAATTGTTTGAAACCTTATTTTTCCTTCTGTTATCATGCTATATGTGGTGATGGTATGAGAAAATTCTTCACTAGTCATAATTTAGGATCTAATACTTGTGTGTGTTTTTCAATATTTATACAAAATATGAAAAAAATTTTAAAATTTGAATCATGAAATAACCAACATGCTGATAACATCGTCAGCAAATAATTGAAACACTTCAGGTCCAAAAATATCGGATACCAGTTTTTTTCCATTGCAATCATATCCTTTGAGTTTGAACCATTTCCAGCATTTAACATAGCTTTCACCTGAAAATTTTTGCTCACGTTGTAATTTTGAAGAAAATTTTTTGAACCTAAAATATTTTCTTGTGAATATATCTTGAATTTGCAGTTTTTTGTCTGCTTAGAATTGTGTTTGAGGTATTTTCATGGATGTCTTTCAGCATCTGGATGATCCAACAGATAGCTTTCTTCTTCATGACTAGAAAAGTTTTTTTAAAAACTCGTTCCTTGTTGCAAGCCAATCGGATAATATACGGGTATTGTGATGAATATGTTTGTATATGAATATGAATTTATTTTTTTTCAATTATGAAAAAATTAAAGCAAGCGTTTCGCTATTTTGTAAGGGAATATCAAATGATATCTGATTTCAGGCAATATTAGTGGTAGGGTGGATTCTATAATTGAATTGCAATGCCTAAGAACTTCTTGTAGCCCCATTAGTATTTTTTGAAAGTACCTCTAGAATGCATTGTATGATTGTGTTCTAACACTATATAATGGAAATGGCATATTTATATACATGGGACATCCGGCCAAACATACTTATATGGTGATATTAGCTTATCATCATATTAATAATTATGCGTTATTGCAATTACTTTATGCTATTTTTAATTGCGATATAACTTATTCTACATTTTCTTAATTATAAATAATGACTTTCCTGCTCTTTTATAGCAATCTGATATTTCATTATTACATAAAAAACGAGACCAATTAGATCCATTGAACTACTGACCAATTAGCATATAACACAAACTTTCTCAAAAATATTTGAAAAACTTCTAACTGCACAAATGTACAAGTTTATTAATGACAATAAAATTGTATCAAATAATCAATTTGGATTTCGACCTAAGTTCAGTACATCTTACGCAATTTTATCAATCACAGAAAAGATTAAAATCAATTCAAATCAAAGTTTGTTCACAGCGTTGGACTTACTTGATTAAAGTAAAGCATTTAACTCAATGAATTCCGATATTTTAAAACAAAAATTAAGGCGACAAAATTTTAGTTTCAATGCAGTAAATTTTATTATGAGTTTCTTAAGCAATCGCAAAAAGCGAGTTAAAATCGACCATTTTTTTTCAGAGTATGCTACTGCAAATCTTGGTGTGCCCCAAGGAACTGTATTAGGACCCATTCTATTTGCATTATACGTAAATGATATTTCAAAATCCTTGACAAATGGAACTATTTATCAATACGCAGATGATACTTGTATATTACGAACAGCAAAAAATCCTTTTGAGGGCAACTAAAAATTTGACAAAAGATATTGAAAACCTCTTAGGATATTTCAATCGCAATAAACTAAAAATCAGTTCTGTCAAAACGCAATTTATCATCTTTTCATCTTAACAACAACAAAAGCTTACTGAAAATTTTAAAATTAATGTGTGTGATAACGAAATTAGTCAAAGTAAATGTGTAAAATATTTAGGTGTATTAAATAGACAGTGACTTAACATTCGATAATTTCTTCTCTCACAAATTAAAAATGATGGCATGGGGAGTAAAATATTTGTACCATTTGCGCCATGTAGGAAAATCGTCGCATGTAGAACTAATTAATTCATTTGTTTTAAGTCAATTTAATTCTTTTTCAAAATCTCACATCGCAAAAACGTTCATCATTAGCAAAAATGTTTAACTGGGCATTTAGAACAATTAATTACATTGAAAAACATGAATCTATAACGCAATTAAGATCATCATATAATATTTTGGCCCTGAGTTACTTTATTCAGTATCAATCTTTATGTATGATGCACAAATTTATTCATGAATTAAGTTCATTAAGTTTTCTTAATAATTACAATAAAATGAATAAAAGAAGTAAAACACATTTAAGTATGGATATAAAATGTGAGAAAAACTATAAACACTTTAAGAAAAAAAAACTTTTTTGTTAAATATTCAAATATTATTGGGTAAAGATAATAAACTCAACGCATTTTTGAATTACTTTTAAAACTGCCTTCAATTAATATTTCATATTTAAATAGTTTTGTAAATATGTTTGTCATGTGTTAGTTTATAGTTTTCATATACATTTAAGCAATAAATTTGCAATGACTCTAAATTTGCTTTGACTCATTTATGCTTTTTGTACTTTAAATATAATTTGCTTATCGTAAGCATGTTCCATTTCTATACACTTTACAGAATTTGAAATTTAGCAATCAGTGTAATTATAATATTCAAATTCAATTGCGAATATCAAAAATATATTTCAATAAAATGTATTATTGAAACATATCAAATTTTATGTACTTCCTCCGATTGACAGCATCAGTGTAATGACAATGTTAGCTTACTCTCAACAAAACAGATATTATACTGCAATTTAGGAGTTAGAGCAAATTTATTGCGCATTATATGTATACAATATCTACAAACTAACACATGACAAAAGAAAATAAACATGAACAAATTACTACAAATTAATATGTACAATATATAATAATATAGTCAATGTTTGAGTGGATGTTCGTGTAGGTGCTCAATGTTGGATATATGTTTCAAATGCATGAAGTGTATTACCGTCCCCTAATGTATACTGTTTTATTAGAAGAAATTGTTTCAATTTTTTTCTAAACTTTTTATAGTTTTTTTCTATTCGCGTTTCATAATCTAAATTATTCCACAATTTAATTGATATGTGATGGAAGCCATTATAATTTTTATCTAAACTAAAAAATTTTTGCGATCGCTCATTTAATTTAATATAGTCATTAAGGAAAAGGAGAGATGTTTGTAGAGATTTGAATTTAAATAAGATAGATAGCATATGCATATGAATTTGATAGAACGGAGATAATATTTTATATTTATTACGATATACTGATGCTTCGTCATGCTTTTGTGCAAAGTTTAGAGTTTTTATACACCAATTAAATGTCTTTGATAGAAGCATACGATTTATCATGTTTTCTAAAAAAATTCATTTATTATAATTTGCTAAAAAATAATTTTATCTGAAATCTTAAAGCACCACTAGATGGATAACACGTTCTTCTTTTACTTCTGTTTTTAATTCGCGCGGCTATCTGCTGAGAAGAAATAAAGAAATTGAGCTATTTTTGTTGCATAGGCCCTAAACCTTTTCATTATTTGAATAGTATTACGTTATCAAGAAAATCGCATTTACAATTAAAGAAAACTTAAAATTTTACAGAAATAATTTTTAAGAAAAAATGTTCACCCTAACTAAAGCATTCTTACCCATAGATATGGCTAAGCCAAAAATTCCCAAGTTTCATAAAAGACTTGACGAGTTTGCTTGCGCTTATCAGCCCTTGTTGACCTTAGAACCTGTTTGGCAGCCAGTGTTGTAAGTTGTTGTATAAAAAAATTCCTCAATTTCGTTTAAGCAATTTGGGTATAATAGTAATTATGATTAAAATTTTGATTAAGCATTAGTCTCTAGAAAATATCGAACCATGGAAAGAATGGGAGAGGCTTTCATATAAAGAATATTGCTATTTACAAATATTCCTGTTAAGCCCGTTTGATAGTTTGCTGCATTAGAAAAAGTTTGAATTAATAGAATAATGAATTTCTTCGATTACATTGTTAGTATTTAAAAAAAACAAGGAAATTGATAATTGAACTACTTAATCATCAGCATTTCAAACTGTAGCTCTCACCAGTCACATATTGCACTTTATTTTGACAGATTTTCTTCTTAATATCTGATCAATGACATTCTCAAGACTTAAGAATGCTACATATAGTACTACAAAAAATATTGAAAACATGTTAGGAAAGGTCAATGCAGTGAGTATTACACTTCATTTAAATTTTTTAATTTGCAGGTAATTCAATTCCAACTGCAATTACTATGATTTTAAGAAACAGTCATTTACACACATCATACTTTCTATGAATCTGTACGTTTGATGAAATAGCCAATCAGCAGACTATTAAGTGTACCTTTCAATATTGATATTGAAACTAATTCCTTCAAATTACTCTCTGAAAATCAAATATAATATACATGTATTATGGGCAAATTTGCCAAAAAATTGTAAAATATACACCTACTGGAAATTTACCATAACTTATTTGGAAACATAGGTAGAATGCCATAAAATCTAAATAAAAAATCCAGGCAGGAACTTGTTTGAAAAACAATTTAAATGCATATCATAAAGAATTGGTGCATTATTGATATTTCATAAAATTCATTAAGTAAACAAGAATGATTTTATGTCTTCCATAATTCCTATAAGAGTCAAAGCAAATTTAATGCCAATATAAGTATACAAAAATCTACAAACTAACACATGACAAAAAATAAAACCAACGACACAATAAATAGTATGTCCTTGAATAAAACAAACAAATAATTTACTACAATATATAATAATATAATCAATGTTTGAGTGGATGTTTGTGTAGGTGCTCAATGTTGGATGTATGTTTCAAATGCATGAAGTGTATTACCGTCCGCTAATATATACTGTCTTATTAGAAGAAATTGTTTCAATTTTTTTCTAAACTTTTTATAGTTTTTTTCTATTCGCGTTTCATAATCTAAATAATTCCAAAATTTAATTGATATGTGATGGTAGCGATTATAATTTTTATTTAAACACATAAATTTTTGCGATTGTTCATTTAATTTAATATAGTCATTAAGGAAAAGGAGAGATGTTTGTAGAGATTTGAATTTAAATAAGATAGATAGCACATGCAGATGAATTTGGTAAAAAAGAGATAATATTTTATATTTATTACGATATACTGATGCTTCGTCATGCTTTTGTGCAAAGTTTAGAGTTTTTATACACCAATTAAATGTCTTTGATAGTAGCATACAATGTTTCGAATTTAGGTTAGTTAAAAGAAAGGAATAGCATTGAAAATGCGACAAACAGAAAGCATGTATTAGTTGTTTATGAAAATTGCTTGATATTATATTGCGTAAATGATAAAGATATCTAATGCATGCAGTCATTTTTTGAATCTTATTATATTAATTCAGTATCTATCTCCACGCCTAAATGGCTGACTGATTCACTTTGCTTTATTGACTCATTATTTATCTTTATTTTGTACACCACTTATTTGATTTCTTTGTGGCTTCTGTGAAAAAATTATTAATTGAGTTTTTTCAATATTTAGCTTCACTTGATTATTTTTAAAATAATTGTTTAATTTTTTGATATCTGTTTGGAGGTTTTTTTTAGCATCCAAAACATTTTTTGAGGTACTTATTAGGCATGTGCCTTTTGGCATATTGGTAAATTTCGCTGTGTTTAACATGTTATATTATATCATTTACAAAAATTGCAAATAATATAGTACCAAGTACAGTACCTTGGGGCAGCCCACGATTTGTCGTAACATAGCTTGATTTTTTACTTTTGAATATTACACGATGCTGCCTATCTTTTAAGAAGTTTATGATTAAATTAATTGAGTTAGCAGAAAAATTATAATTGATCAGCTTGTGTTGCAAGATATCGAAGGTCATTGAATTGAATGCCTTACTTAAGTCTATTAATGCTACACACCTGCAGTTATTTGAGATATATTGACTTAATTTGTTTTTTTGATCCATAAAATTGCGTCCTAGGTGCTTTGCCTATCACGAAAACATAATTGCTTATTCGATAGGATGTCTTCAGATTTTAGGAATGCGTTTATTTGAACATACAAAAGTTTTTCAAAGAGTTTGCTAAACGGATGAGTAATGCAAATAGGTCTATAATTTTTTGCGTCTAGGTTGTCATCTTTTTTATATATAGTAGTTATATCTGATTTTCTTAGTAAGTCTGGAAATTCACGATTTTTTCCAATTCTTCCGTCTAAACCCGGCTGACCTGCTCATGCCCATCTCTCTTGCGACTATCTTTGTAATTCCGGTTGACGCTGCTCACTTAGCCTACTGATGAGTACTGCGAGTAGACCCGAAGCCCACGGGTATTATTCAGTGCAGTACTCTTAAGATACTGGTTGTGATAAAATATTTGTTGCAAACAGGCAGTGACTAATCTCGTGGTATATTAGCACATAATGAATTTGCTTCTAATCAAAGGCACACCCAGAATGGGGCAGAGCAGAGATGCTTTCTTCGACTGGTTAAATAAAAAAATTTTCGATAAAAAATATTTAAAAAATTCCAAATTTAGGTGGTGAAATGCATTTCCTAGCGTCGAATTCATCAATATTTCCAAAAAATTTGAGGGGCTTTTGCCCCGATTTTGGTTACTCACAGTGGAGATATTCTCCTGGTGTAAATCTCTGTGCACGCCCATACATATAACAATCATAGTGCATCATATGTAATTAAGTATTGATTCTACTCTATGTCTGCATTAGTAGACAATATTAAATTGACATTGCAATTACTGCAGTACTTGGAAATTAATTAACCTATTGAATACTTTAAAAAATCAATTGCCAATTATTTAAAATTCACTTAAATCTTCCGAAAATATGTAATCAATTCCCGATTCCAGAAGCATTGCTATCCGATCTAGTAAAGTTATATAGCATTGACCAAAAATATATTATGCATCCACCACCCAATTCGCTATTTTATGTACAGTATATTTAAGGCTTAACATTATCCAATGTGAAATTTTTTCGGATACCTCATCTCGTTATGTCAAACCTAAAGAAATTAAACTATGATCGCTGCATTTACATAAGGTATATATGGCAGAACCAAATTGCCATTAGTGTTTATGATTACTGGCAATATCTAACTTTCGATTTTCTAGAACAATTTCTTCTTAGTGCTAACAGATACGTTTTTATTGCTAACAAGTAACGTTTGTTTTTATCTCACAATGAATTTTTCTTTGAAAAAATTTCTAGGTGCTATATATTAATTTTTATTAATACCAAACTAGTTAACTATGATTTTTGATCTAATATTTTCATTCAAATTATTGCCAAAAGTTGGCAAATACCTATTGTCTGATACGCAAAATTTGATTAATTTACTAAACTAGAAAAATCAGTTTGCAGTTTTCCAATTGTAAATTGCCTGCTCCTGCGTGTCTGTAATTTTTAACGAGGGGCAATTTAATACGCTACATAAGTGAAACTAAAAATGAGAAATATAGTCATTTTGTATGAAAAGTTTATGAACCTATAACGTACTAAGGTGAAAATAATTTGAACCCGCTTTCTTTATTCCTTAAATTATAGTGAATACTGTAAATTACATAACAATGAAATTTGTTAGGACAAATTTTTAATGGTGTCTTCGGGGAGTCCCAACGCTTGTCTTGCAATACAAAAATTTTCATTGTGATAATTGTTTATATATTCGGAATATAAATTATTCGATCTCCTATATTACCTCTAAGTACGCATTTATTTAATGTTTTTAATATAATGGTACATTCCTAAGAAAATACAAACTAATGCTTTATTACGTTGATATCTGGAGCATTTGCACACATGCAACCTAATTGGTCTTCCTTTACACAGTCTTAAGTATGGCTTAAAACGTAGTTATGTTAGCGAATTAAAAATTTTCGTTTATTCATTGCAAAGCTATAAAACAGTTAGTTATTTAATGAATGAAATACTCAAGTATGCTTTATGCATACATACATATTAATATATTTTCTGCCATAATTGTATTTATTGGGTTATTTTTGCCCTATTGTCTACATTATGCAACTTCACATTTTAATGGATCATTTTTTTTAAAAATAGCTGAATTTCATAGTGAAATCTTTCAATTTTGGATCCCGAAGAGGTTGAATTTAATGATAAACCAAATGATATTTGCCACTAGTCAAACCAGTTAGAATTTAAATAAATAATCTTTAAAATATAAATTAGTCTTAAACATTCCGGTGTTGTTTTAGAAAAAAGGACTGGCAATAGTTCCCACATTTCTTTATGCTAATTAGGAATTTTGAAAATCGCGAAACATATATATCTATTGATGAATTCCAAGACGTGTAGTCTTAAATACTTCTATTTTCTATGAAAATTCAGATTTACTATAACATATCATCTTCTCAGCATGGCTGGGGCTCAAGTAATCAGTAGGTCTAAGGGTTGTGTTAGCAACAACTAAACTCTAGTGTTTCTTTTTATATGAATAGGCCAACTAAGCCGATTGCGCCGCAATTCATAGCTCATATTATTGAAGACGCCAATGACTTCAGATTTTATCCAAAGGCGCTCTTTAACAGAGATATCAAGATCACGCAAGGACTTCAACCGTAAGTGAAAGAGAATATATTCTCCTATCCTTAAGTGTTTTCAAATTTGGAATGACTTACGAAGTTTGTGAGTTATAAACCATTAAACATTTTAAGAAATTCCAAGACTATTTAAGAGTAAAAGACATTTTCCTAATGAATTTTATGAAAAGATTTTGCTCCAACAGCATTAAAAATCCTGGATAACTTTTATGCAATTTTTTTAATCCATTTCAACCAATCGGAAAATAATGACCAAAATGAAGCTAAGTCTTAGTATCATTCACTATAGTAAGTCATCTGAAATTTTAGGAACACATAAATCTCAATTGAAGGAAATTCATGAATATCGCGATTGCTACAAATTCTAATAAAAAAGGTAAACATCATTAAACATTCTACGTCATTTGGGGTGTTTCTGTCACCCCACAGTCTTTAATTACGTTGCTGAAAGACGGGAAATTCTAAAAACTAACAAAAACTTATAACTTTTTCTATCAGCAGCAATGTTTAGCAGCAAAAAAATCGACGCACTATATGCAAGAGAACGTGCAAAATTCATCAGTTAACATTATATCTCACAACATTTCATTTCGGCCATATTTGAGCAAAGGTAAATGTTCTCTAATCTTAATATCTTTAACGTATCTCAATGAGAACAATTTACAACTAACTTAATAGAAAAAAAGGAAAATGAACGTTGGTCGCAAGTGCCGGAGATATTCATATTAGTTTTAAAATAAAATTATAAAAAAGGTTTATAGAATGAATCAGTAAGAAAAATCTGCATAAACAAATTAAGAAGCAGAACAATAAATTTGCTTAGCTTAATAAAGGCCAGTTTTGAGCTCGTTGTGTATCCAATGCAGTGTTCAAGCTCGGCTCAGCCCGGGGCTGTTGGTCGATTTAAATCACTCGATTTAAATTATTGATTTATATCAAATTTAAATCATGATTTAAATCAAAGCATTATTAGTTCAATCATTGGTTTAAATCAAGTACACTATGAGAAATACACGTAGTGTATTCTAATTGATTGAAGTCATTGCCCTGATATTGGAATGAAATGGCAAACTCTGAACTGTTTTTTTGTATGTTTTTTATCTATAGTTTGTTATAAATTGATTATATTATTGTATTTCAAAAATATTAGTATCAAAAAGATTTCTATATTTACTACTTTGGAAGATTTTCTGGGTAAAATTGAAATTTAAATCAAAAATCTGATTTAAATCAAGAAATCCGATTTAAATAAAAAACTGATTTAAATAAAAAAAATCCGATTTTTAAAATTTTTATAATTTAAATCGGATTTTTCCCAACCCTGTTGACAAGTCTTGTAGTAATAATGGTATTAATCCCTGTATCAAATACATGTGTGACTCTAAGCGTCAAAGAGTGAGTGACTATATAATATTAAAGAAGACAAAGTCTCCAATTGAAAAAGAACGGAGAACATGCTTTTTTCTCATTCAAATACTTACAAAATATTACAGAAAAGTATTACCAGCTTTCAAATTTTGTTGTAAACTGCATCTTAAAAGTAAAATAATTTATGTAGATTGAGCACAATTCTTTAAATTTATTTTATATTAAATAATATGGAATTTATAATTTGGGGTTACAAAGTTACCCCAAACGACGATGCCCACATTTTAAAAGAAACAATGTAGAAGTGTTAAAAAAACATTCAATTTTTTGTATAGTCAGCAAGCTAGCTAGATGGTTTTAGAATCTTTCATTCTGTCAATGAAACATCATTTTTTTCAATATGCAATGAACATATATATATATATATAT
>CABFPE010000476.1:209209-223146 GCA_900660155.1 Hofstenia miamia
ATATATATATATATATATATATATATATATCTATATATATATATAAAGCAACTTTTACATAAACCTGGGTGTATCTCTTCACAACTTTTACTGCTCTTGTGTTGCTTTTAATTTTTACTAATATTCACAATATTATAATAGAAAAATGGTGCTACCTATAAATTCAGCAGTTGGATTAATCTTGGCCACAGTACATTCAGCCTATGTCAATTAATTTTTAGACAATTTCTAAAATGTATTCTTCAAATAAATTTAACGCATTGAGGAAACATGACATTTTTCAATAGAATACAAGTTGAAAATGAAAGTCCATATAATATCATTCAACTGGATCATGTAAATATGAACTAACTTAGCATTTTTTAAGGAGTACAAAATAGTTTTCAACAAACCCTGATGAAAAGACGAAAATTCTTTGTTACAACTTTTAGCAATTCCACCTAGTTAATTTCAGTGAGGGTGATGAGGGTGTTCCAATCCAATTTTGATTGACTGCTTGCCTAAAAAAATTAATAGGTTGTACTAATGTAAATCTTTATATTTGGACAGGTAAAAACATCCTATTTAAATTTGCCTCATTATATAAATATTTTTATTAATTATAGTTTGTCAGTTAATAATTTGACTGCATAATTGATTGTACAGCTCATTCTCTCTAAATTTATCATCAGCAATCTCATCATATTAGGGAAAATGTTTAAAACTTGACCTACAGTTTTTGCTGATAATTATAAAATAGAATTCTTACATAATTCACTACATTTTAATTCAACTTTAGCATTAAAATTAATATTTTCTGCGTACACTAAGTAAAAATTTTAAAAAGTGAAAAATTATCCAAAAAAAATAATAAATAATAAAGGAACAAATACAAACTTGTTTCCAGAATTGTCCAACATAGTGTGGTAATGCAATAGCCAAAATGGTATTAACTACTTCCCAATTTGTATTAAGGCCATAACGAAAAACATGTGATGTATATTGGATAGTCTTGTTAAATTTTTCATACAAATGATATGATAGAAATGAGAAAGTTGAATTTTCTAAAAGAATAAATTCTACTATGGCGTAAATCTTAAGGTCATAGGAACATATAATACACATGGATAAATTGATAAAAAACAAATATATATATAGATATATAATTGTCCAAAAATAACAATTAAGACAAAAAATTGTTTTTGTAATGAATAGCTGTGTGATAATAAAGTCATAATTCCACTGAAAAATACAGTAGTTAACCTCCTGCTTAAAGTTAAAGTATGTTTTAGAATTCGCAAGCATCCATGTCACAAACATGCTTGCACTATTAATAAGATATTTGAAGAGAATAATTAAGTCTACTTCTACCTGGGAGTTTTGCTTAACTGTTTTGAGATTAAATCGTTGCTGAGGGCGGAAAACTTGCTGCAATTTTACATGAATATAATTTCATTGTTTTCTTAGAATATCTTAATAACCAAGTGCCAGAAATCAAACTCACAAAGGAATATCAAAAGGAAAAGAAATTAATATTTTTAGATGTATGTATTCATAACTTGAACACCTCATATGAAACGGGCTGACATATAAAAGAAACTAATTCAAGATTATAATCCTATATAGCTCTACTTAGATTACATCACATAAATTGAACACAATTAAGGGATTATCTGATAGAGCATATAAAATATGTTCGACATAACATGCAATTAATGCCTTAATCAAATATTAACCATCTTAGAACAGAATAGATATTCTAATAATATTCTAAGAACATTTTCAGATCCTCTATTTGAAAATGATAGCAGCAAACGAAACCATCAAGGTATTCAAAATACCAACAAAGCAAATAATATGGAAGGATACTTGAAAATATCATATCTAAGTACCCAAGATTTAAATTCAAAAAAGAGTGAGAAATCTGAAAACAAGGTAGAAAATACTAAAATCACACAGATTTTTGCATTATTTAAAACAAGAGCTATTGTTCGTAACAAATACGATATTCCAAAAAACTTCATTTCATTCCTTATTCACAAACATGCATGTTATGATTGCGATAAATATTATATCGGTGAAACTAAAAGACATTTGGAAATGTGATCTAATGAGCACTTAAGATGTCATCAAAATTCAGAAATTTTTACAAATCAACTTCAAAATTAAGGAACATCAATTTGAAATTGTACTAAGAACAGAACATTAACAAAATAGCAGAGGCAATATACAGAAATGAAAAAGCCGAGGATAAATTAGTAAATCGAAAGCAAATTATGAAGACTTTAAATTTATTTTAAGACTGTCGTCACATTCAAATAATAATAATTGCAATGCTGTAAGTAATGTGTAGTTAACTTGTAACCAAAATAGAAATATTAGCGTAGGTGTCTTACAATCTATGGTTGTTTAAGCAGAAAATCGAATTAGCACAGTAATTTTGGACTAGTTTATGTCTTGACATTTAAAATTCTCATTGATCATAAAGTAGACTGCTGATCGCGATCAGATTGAAGATTATCATTAGATTCAAAAAATGACTGCAGGCATTAGATATCTTAATCACTTACGCAATGTAATATCAAGCAATTATCATAAACAACTGATACATGCTTTCTGTTTGTCTCATTTTCAATACTGTTCTTTTCTTTTAACTAACCTAAATTCGAAACATCGTATGCTTCTATCAAAGACATTTAATTGGTGTATAAAAACTCTAAACTTTGCACAAAAGCATGACGAAGCATCAGTATATCGTAATAAATATAAAATATTATCTCCGTTCTATCAAATTCATATGCATATGCTATCTATCTTATTTAAATTCAAATCTCTACAAACATCTCTCCTTTTCCTTAATGACTATATTAAATTAAATGAGCGATCGCAAAAATTTCTGTGTTTAGATAAAAATTCTAATGGCTTTCATCACATATCAATTAAATTGTGGAATAATTTAGATTATGAAACGCGAATAGAAAAAAACTATAAAAAATTTAGAAAAAAATTAAAGCAGTCTCTTCTAATAAAACAATATACATTAGGGGACGGTAATACACTTCATGCATTCGAAACATACATCCAACATTGAGCACCTACACAAACATTCACACAAACATTGATTATATTATTATATATTGTACATATTAATTTGTAGTAATTTATTTGCTTATATTTTATTTTTCTTTTGTCATGTGTTAGTTTGTAGAATTTTGTATACATTAAGCAATAAATTTGCTTTGACTCTTATTATGAATTTTATTCTGAGACCAAACAAATACATACTTCATTCCGTCTCTGACTTGGTTTCTTATCGAATTGTTGCTTCTTCATCTGTTTCATTGCAAGTATTCTTAATAATACCCTTAATGTCCTTTTTCAAAAATTCTTCATTTTGAAGAATCGAGTACAAAGAGAAATAATGTATTTTCCAAATGGTTATAATAATTGAAAGCATCTAAACGAAAATGAAGGACATTTTCTCAATAGATGAAAAAATTAGAGATTGATTTGGCAATTGTATTCAACATAAACATTATGAAAAACTGCATGCAATTAATTTATGCATACAATGATGCAGAAATACATAAAAAATGCACATTGAATTTCATACGTAATTCTTACCATAAGTTTCAAATGCTGAAAAACCTTAGTCAATTAATTTAAAAAATTCATTCGATAAAATTTAATGCTAGCATGCAATGTCGGTTTAAATGTGGCTAACTAATGATGCTAAATTCTGTCAATATCAATTGATTTAAGAATTTTCACTGTAGGCTATAAACTTTTGTGACTTGTGCTGGACATTGCACTTTGCTTACACGAAATTCTTAAAAAGAATGTAAACATTATTAGTACAATGACATAATGGTTTTTAAAAGTGCAAATTTTAAAACTTAGATCATGTTTAGCTTACCCGCAATTACTAACAATTTTGAAAAGAAAATAATCGAAATAGCAACACTATATATTTATTGATGTTAGGAAATATTTTCTAACAAAACTGCAACATTTTTTAATTTTTTTTAATGTTGTAATGTACATTACGCTTAAAATAATGTCTATTGCAGGTTCTATGATAATTACAATTTCCTGAAGAAAGACACTTTGGAAGGACTTTCCAGTTGTATTATACTGTACTTAAAAAATATAATATAATTTAATTATACATAACTTAAGAAATTTTCTATTACAATATTAAATTTTTATTTCTGTAGATTCTACCTCTCTCAACGTAGGGCAATCACAATATTTGGAAATTTTGAAATTAGCTGCAGTATCTTACAAGCTTCAAATTAAATAATGAATTTCAAAATTCATTGAAAAATATATTAATATTTGACAAATAAATTCTTTCACCTAATGTCAAGCTCTCAACCCCAAACCCCTGGCATCTTGCAAATTTACTAAGATATATTTCCCATTAACATTAGATAACATAAACAAAATCTATTTTTGATAACTTCAATCAAAATTTACCAATAACTTTCAGTTTGCAGCTATTGACAATTCAAGGAATGCATACAACATCCACACTGAAAAATAGAAATTATATGCAGACTCTTTGCAGAAATAATGTTGAATTGCAGATTATTTCTAAATTCATTGCGTTACTTCCATTCACATTAATTTTGATTTCAGCAAATACTAAATTTGTTTAAACAAGAAATTATATTTGAAATTTAAATGACGTGATAATGCAGGAAAATGTCTAATTAAAAATATTAGATTAGAAATAATTAATGCTTAATGAGTAATTACTTATAAATATGATGTTTTGTACGTAATGCGCAGTTAAGTGACGAAGAAATATATATATATNCATTAGGTGTCAATTGAATACTACCTTTGACCTTCCATCGTCCAAACCAGCAGCCAAACCCCGATTGACTTCAAAGAACATTCTAGACTGGTTGCGCTTCTGCATGCAACACCAACACTACACCCATGAGATGTGGCGTCAAGTAATGTTTATTAACGAATCTAAGATTTCCCAGTTTACATCATACAAGCCACATGTTTGACGACCAATAAACTACAGATTGAACAAATGTTACACGCAACAAACTGTCCACTCAGCACATACTGTGATTATTTGGGGTGCTATAACTGCAAATGGGAATGCTGGTCTGCATTTGGTTCCTCACAACGAGACAGTCACAGCCAAGGCCTACCTTATAATAATTCAGAAGAGATTTCCCATGTTTATGCAGCTTTGCAGAACATCTGTACTACAAAAAATGGTGATCCTTGCCACAGAGCGAAAGTTGTAAAATAGTGGACTGCATGACAAGACCTTCAGCTGCTTGAGAACTGGCCGGGAAACTCCCCAGACCTCAGTGTCATAGAAATTTGCTAGCATCACATCAAAAACTGTCTGAGGAAGCACTTCAATGCACATCAATCGACAATATGAAGGAGCAAATTAAAGTGCTATGGTGCAAAGAGATTACTGATCGAGTCAATGCCAATCTCATTGCTGCGTGTTTAGCCAATAATGGCGGTCATACACATTTTTAGGAGTTTTTCTGAATTAACTATTTGCTTTTTAAACGGTGTTATTATATTATTCTACATTGTGTTATTATATTGTTTCTACATTGCGTTTTTTAATCTAAAATACAAAAATTTCTATATTTAGAAAGTGTTCCCAAACTTTTGGCCAGTACTGTATTTATATATATATATATATATATATATATATATATATAGAATATGTATGTATAAATTTATATGCATATAGTGAAGAATAGACATTCCTCAGGTGTGTTCAGATTTTGAATATCTTTTTACTTCATTAACTATAAAAGCCTATAATGATATCGAATAAACCATCACAGATTTAAAAAAGTTCTTCAACGTTTTGAGGTAAATAGTCAAGGCAATATATTTGCTAAAAATTACAATTTTCGAACTACAAAAAAATATACATGCATAATAAGACATTTGTGTGTGTCTAGCAAAAATTGTAGCAAGATTTTAGAAATACATGAATTAGGAAATTTGACCTAAATTAATTTTACATGGACAATATAAACGATTGTATCTGTTATTTGATTTTAAAGTGATAAATCTTCGCACAATAGGCTGTTTTTTGTCAATGATGTATTGTATTGGGAAAAATATGGGAAGTATTTTCAATCGATTGTCTGTGAAAATTTATTTTGCATGCCACTATGATACGAAAAAAGTTTACTAAAACATATCAATAGTAGTAATTTAGTTTCAATTTTTAAAAAATTCCCTTCACCAAGCCATTTGAAATTCTTACCATATTGTTCATTTAGAACACACAATTAACAACCATAGCCTGATAGTTGTGTAAAGATTTATCACATTGCAGATCAATAAGCTATATTTTCAATGAAAAGTAGGTAAAGTTTCTATTTTTTACATTGGCACAAAATTTTCTAAATCTGTTATGGTTTTTTCAAAATCATTATTAGATTATATATATATATATATATACATGTATATATATATATCAAGGGTAAATATAAAGGAGGTAAGTAAGGTCCGGGGCCCTTTAAAAAGAAAGAAAAATTCTTTAAAAATATTAATAAGGGAATCCATTCTAAACATAGATTGTTGAATCGAAGTCATTGAAAACATGTAATAAATAACCATCAATGTTATTAAAAGTAGAAACTCGACATTCGATAGGTCAAAATGACATATAAGCCTTTTTTCTTTGCTTCATTATTCATTCAGCAAAAACACTAGCAGGTACATATTCTTCCAATTATGCTGATAATCTTATGGAATTTTCTATATGTGGAAGTTTTGTTTCTATTCAGTAATTTTCATATTTGAAACATTAGATGTAAATTTTTTCTCAATGAGTACACTAGTGTTGTAGTGTTAAATTGCACACCACTTCATTGAAGTGATTGAAATAACATAATATCTTGCAATCAGTTGGTACTTGATGTCAAACACATTATTAGTACGTACCAGATCAGAATTGAATAAAGCAAATTGAAGAAAATAATTTTCTTGGGAGGTGAAGCCATCCATACTCTTCTTAAATGAACAATCAATGCTTTGTGAATGCATGTATTTCAATTAGCATTGAATGCAACACTACCATAATCAGAAGAATTTTTGAAATTGCTTCAACAATATTCTCTCGTTTATGTCTCTTGGTACAGGAATGCATTATATGCAATGCAAAAACTATAGCGCTTTGCTTCACGCACGTGGCAGAGCGTTAGGAACACAAGACACAAGAAGCACATGAAAAACTGACTAAAATCAATGTGCTCAAATTACTTTGCTATTGTATAGTAAATATTTTAAATATGCAAAAAAACAATATTTGCGAAACAATTAATGCCGCAAAGAATTTAAAACAGCCAAAATATAGAATAGGCTTCAAAAATTAATGGGAAAATGTTTAGAAAATGAACACCGGTTTAAAAATATTCGATAAAGAAACACAATAATTACGAAAACGTATAGCACGCTGTAGATATGTAAACACTGCAGGATTTAAATGAAATATGCGATAAAAAATGTAATTGTTAGCACAAAATATTACAGAATACAATACGAGGGTCAGCTTACAACTATCTAATTCAGTAGTTTTGGTAGAAGAAAAAGCACATGTGACATATTAATAAATTTAGAAGAAGTAAAAGCAAACAAATTTAAAAATTTTCAGCGCAATTTAATTATTACTTGCATTTTATAAAATATTTGCATTAAAAATATTTTACAGTTTCAATTCTGGGTATATTTAATTAGGAAAACCAAAGGTGAAAAACTTCCAACTTGATTCTCTCAAACAAAATAAACAATGATTTGACAAAGATAAAAAATTTTTTGTAACAAGCAATCCACATAATTTTAAATATAAAAATATATTACTGAAACTGATTATATTATATAAAAATACAATTTAAAATTTAATTATGTTTTTCTTTCTAATTTACATTTTGTTGAAAACTATTTGAAATGAAATTAGCTCTACAAGGAGTTTAGTAAAGAATATAGAGATACTTTAGTAATCAATAATAATTTTTATAATTCTAGTTATAATGTTTGTATGTTCTGATATCGTTGGCGAGTGTTGCAAATGTCCTGCCAACAATAATAGCTTCAGCCGTTGCTACCCAATTGCTGAAAACCCACAGAGGGGCCGCGAACATTTTTTATTTGATATTAATCATAACATGAAAATGAAATTCTTTCATATTCCTGATTGTGAATTCAAAATTTGTTCGATAGATGTCTCACTTTTTTACAGAATGTAAGCATACGTTTCCATGAAGATAAACTAGGAATGATAGCCTATGTTAAATCTAGTTCTTAGTGTACACCATTTTACAGATAACTATAAATTAAAAAATTTTATTTGAATATTATCAAAATTCATTGCTCTAAAAAATTTACAATGATTTTTCGATTTGAAATCAAAGGTTATTTATGTCAACTCTATGTAATGTAGAACCATATGTTTATGATATGGAGATGTGTTTAGCTAACAAGTAATTGTGTGAAAGATGCCAGATAGGGTAATAACGACATCACTAATCAATTCAGTTTAATTGCTGCGTTCATGCAGACATGTATTCTATGTCATTTTTGGTCTCTTTCTTTCTAGGATTCAATGATTCATTTTTTTTAAAATGTTGACCTGCCGCCCAAACCGACAAGACTAGCAGTGATCCGTAATCCGACAATATCAAGGAAAGATTACTAGCAAAATTCACACAAAATATTATAGCATAAAAGTATCAAAAACTTTGTCTACTTTGAGCAAGTTTTGGACTTAGATGTGCTGAAAATATTTCTTGTTTTAAACATTTCGGAATTTATATGATAAAAGGGAAATCCCATATTCCCAATTCTTATGTACGCCTGCCTCCCCTGTTTGGTTTGCTTTTAAGGACTACATAAAATTGGTGGAAACATTCGAAAAGATTGTCTTCCACTGAATTACATTTGATGCGATTACTAAAAATGCAATTATCTCGTCGAGGAGGTTATGAATATTTTATTTCATTCCATAAAATATTACATTAAAACTGCTGCATTGATATGCTTTTCTTTGCTTACTAGTATTTTCTGAGAAGCAATGAAAACGTTTGTTTAATGTAAAGCAGTGAAGCTATCGTCAATAAATTTTAAGAGATTTCCAAAATACCCAATAATATTTACAAGAATGCAAAAAAAAATTTATGTAGTAAAACAGCAAAATTTTTCACTCTCTATGAGAAGTCTTTGAAAATTTACCTCGAAAATCATAATGCATACTACCATTATATTTTTGTAGTTAGCTTCATTATGTTAATATAATTTACATTAAGCAATTAAAGTCTTTTACTGCTACTAATTTAAACCTTTCAACCCGGATGGTACATATATGTACCATTTAACTTCTTTTGTCCCATATAATAGTAATCATCATAAACTTTATAAACCAACTCTACATTATATGTTTTAGCCATCTAGAATCTAAAAATAATAATAATTACAGAAAAAAAAATTTTGGGTTGAAAGGGTCAAAGTAAAAAAATAAAAAATAATTTAAAAATTATTTAAAAAATTAAAAAGAATTTCAATAATTCAAATATTGGATTTGCAACATCTTAAAATGGAATTTTTAACCAATTGTATTTTGCGAAATCACTTCCAAGTATTGAATGTTGTTTGCTTCTGTTGGAATTCTTCCGATTCACAGAATTTGTTGAATATAAAACGCAAATCAAATCCTTCAAATTTAGAATGAAGAAATATATTTTTGTTCTAAAATACGAAGAAAATTAGGAAATATTTTAATTTTCTTCATTCATTTGAAAATTTTCGCAAAGTGATAGTTTTGTTGTGAAATATAATAATAGCTTAGAATAGAACGAATATCAAAATGCTTACTCCATACATCCATCTGAAAATTGGTTGAATTAGTAAAACAATTCACAAATCATAGCATCATTCTTAGCTTCACAGAAGTGTGACAAATTAATAAATATTTAGCATTGAACCCCTCTTTATGTAATTAAGATAAAAGAAACAGAAATTATTTGCAAAGACAAAGTCCGAATTCTGAAAACTCATTTTATTTATATGAGGTCTAAAAGCATCACAGCTTTTTGAAATGTCGGTGTTATGATGCCCATGCTGAACAATTTACGAGAAGATATTTAAAAAAAAGGTAGAAGTTTTCTACTAATTACCTCAATTAATGTGTATATGTTCGATAACACAGAACATATGAAATTAGTAGATTTTGGATTATGTTAAATTTCTTTTTCAAATATTGAATAATTATTAAAACATATTAAAGCAATTAACGAACATTGCTTAGGTTATATTTCATTGAAAACCTGTCCACGGCACAGACTTGTCAATGAGCCGAGCTTCTTACGAACCTAGCCGAGCCAAGCCCAGCCGAGCTTGAGCACAGTATTTGATATACAACGAGGCCAAAACGAGTCTATTTTAGGCATAGCAAGTTTATAGTTCTGCTTGTTAATTTGATTATGGAGACTTTTTTGATTTTTAGCAGTCAGTATGCCTTTCCTATAACCTTATTTAAGAAATGTTTATTAAATAATAGAAAGAGATATNAAAATACCGAGCTAAATCGTGCCTCATTCAAAGATTTTATGTGGCGAGCCGAGCCGAGCTCGAAAATGTCGGCTCGTTGACAAGTCTGCCACGGGACTCAGTCATATAAAATATACTGACAGGAGCATGAAACTGTTTTATCTTGATGTCATTATAGAATCAAAATGAATTAATTTTCTCACTGCAATTCTAGAAATTTAGCAATGTTTTTTACCAAAACTGTATGTTTTTCTGTAAATGTGTCTAAACTGTGATTTTAAAGCTGAAAATTTAGTATGTCGAAATAATGGAGGTTATGTACTCAATGTTTGAGTAAGATTCCAAAAATTCACATTCTCTTTTAGAATGCACATATTTCATAATGTGAAAGATATATTTTCTCCTTTGTTAGTTTGAATTTTTTTTCATAGTTATTTGCTTTCAAATTTTATCTTAGCAAACTTTATGGTTTTATTATATATTATATTGTCTATTAAATTATTCTCGACATGATAATTGACCCTCTCTCAGTTTTGAAACATTCCCTGAATACTAATGCGAATAACTTAATAATAACATTTTAGTCATGGAGCCTTAAACAGCAAAGCTGATAGCAATTTGATTTTGTCATTATCATCATTAGTATACATAACTCCAAATTTTCAAATAAACTGTGGACCAAAATTTACTTTTCGGAACCAAACAAAAACTTTGAACACATAGACCGGACAAGACCCGCCCAAATATAACTAGTTACGCACTTAACATTTTTGGAATGATGCTCCTAGCCCGACCATAATTATTTTAGAAAAACGTTTGGCTGCCTTTTCCTTGGGGAGGTCAGCTCATGTCAACCTGCTTACACTACTAATGCCTTATATATGTAGCCTTAACAGCGAAGACGATGTAATTATAATTTATTTATTACATGAATTGATTTTTTTTAATCATCATTATCGTTATGGCCACCATAACACCGACATTTCAAAGTACTGTGATTTTTTGAACATATATAAAAGAAGTGAGTTTTCAAAACTTGAACATTGCCTGTGCAAATAATTTCAGTGACTTTTATCTTATTTACATAAAGACACACTCAATAATTTTCTGAATTTGTCTCGCGGCTGTGAATCAAATAATGGTGCCATTGTAATTTATGCAATTTTGAATGTGTGTACACTGGAAGCATTCTATTTTTGCTTCAAAACAATCACTTTGCCAAAATTTACAAAACAATTAATAAAACTTTAAATATCATCATGCTCTGGTTCCCATACAAATGAGGTGTTCTTCTTTAACAGATCTCTGAGCGTATGTTATGGACGTTATATTGGGAATGAATGTTGATAAGAAGTAGATCAGTCCAAGTATTCGCCTTAAGCTCTTCTTGTTGTAGATGTGGGTAGGTTCTTAATTACTTCAATATTGGCGAGGTCCGGGTGGAATCCGTTTTCATCTATTACATATCCCCTGTAGATTATTGATTTTACTAGAAATTGAAGCTTTTCACGACTAGATTTGATGTTATTTTCAACTGCCCTTTTTAATACTGATTTGAAAGTGATGAAATGCTGATGAATGTCTTCAGTTGCAATACAGATGTCATCATGGACAACAATGACATAAGGAATGTCACCAAATTGTTGATAATCATTTTTTGAGCTTTGTCTGAAGCAGAAGCTAATCCAATTAGTTATCCATATATTTGCAAGCGTTATATCATAGCATGGAAAGCTTGGCAAGCACTATACAATAAAAAATTCTTAAAAATACTGTTCAAAATTTTTTATATTGTATTGTTAGCGGTCAATTTGAGAGATTTCAGTGCTATTTTATTACGTTATAATCTGTGTGCTTTATGCTTATTTTTTATTGGCCATTGGCTTTCAAGTCATCCATTAGTATGTGCTTTATTTAATTTGAATGGTTAAATTCATGCTTGATCGTCTGCTCAGCACTTTTTGTTCACTGTAAATATTTACCTTTGTTTTAAGTGTTATTTCTGATACTGTCAGAACTTTAATTTAAGTTTTGATTTTCCAACGATCAGTTGTATTGTTATTAATTAGATATTTCCCAAACATTTTAGGTATAATACATTTTCCGAAATTGGCCCTTACTTTTCTGGTTATATTATATTGTTTTTTCTTATTTTATATTAATGCTTAACATGTAGTTTAGCTAAAAATAGGGTATCACTGCCTAAGGGGTAAAATAGTTTTAGGGAGTAAGGTGTTTTGTTTACATGTATGATAACAAGCCAGTGTGGCTTTTCAACTTTAGATGAGCTGAGCGTAGTGATTAGGTTTTCTTAGTTCTGTGCTTGCTGGAGGCCATCTCAACTATAAGAAGAATTACAATGATCTTTCTTCTCTGGGTTGTTGTTGGATTGTACAATTGGTTCCACATTACTTCACTAAGCTGCAAGCAAGAAGACAATTGCAATTTATTACTCGTTTGTTATTTGTTTGGTTTGAATGTTCCAATGTGAAAGGAAGTCCCTAGAAAAGAACATTCTACAATAACTTAGAGATTTTAAAACAGTGTTTTTTCAAGTAACATGGGAAAAACTTTTCTACCTATGATTAAATAATAGATATGAGAATGACATTTAAATATTATTTCAAAATGATATATAACTCATAATTCAGAAATTTTTTACAAGGCTATATCCTGTAATTGAAAATGAGTCTCAAATTAAGTTTAATTATCTTCAGTCATAATTGGTAATTTTCATTTTAACATGGAATTTGGCAAATATTTTTGAGTTGGAAGTATAAATTTAAATAATGACTTTTGATTTTTCAGAAATAACTTATATATATATATATATCCATAGCTTAAAAACACTCCCAAATACGCCTAATGAAAACCAATAGCGTGTTTCAAGAGAGAGAGAGGTGGGTATCAACCTTTTCTTTAAAAAATATATAATTTTTTCAAAATAGCTGAGAGATTAAAAAAAATATGAAGATTTATTTATATATAGAGTATAAGCTATAAAAAAACATCCATAGCATAAGCTCTAGAAAACCTGAAAATATTGAAAATTTTTTTATAAAAATATGTATAGTTTAAGCTCTACTGCACTGATAAATGCTATATCAATTCCAGGAAAGATCATCGAGAAGTAAAAACTTTATTTAAACTAGACCTGACCAAAAAACCACATCTCAATTTAGGTCCCGTTATCATTAACCCTTAGTTATATTGCGGTGAAAATATTTGCATTCGAACTCAAACATTGGGTCGCTTTGAATTGCAGCACGTGCGCATAATTATAAAGGTTAAGCTTTATATTCAATCTTAGCTACATTTTAAATATGATTTTGTAAGGTTGTGTATAAATAAAAAATTCCACATAATTTGTATTATTGGTGGTCCAAATTAATTATACATATACATTT
>CABFPE010000476.1:288082-304510 GCA_900660155.1 Hofstenia miamia
TAAGAAACTTAAAGATGTTAAGATACGACCAATATTTCAACCATATAAAACCTAATATATATTTAAGAATAAAGATCAAATTCCAAAGAAATTGTTTCATCAATTGGCTATAAATATCAATGTGACAATTGCCATAAAATTGTACATTGGTGAAACAGTTCGAAATTTCAGAAAGAAACTAAAAGAACATCTTAGTGGTTATTTAAACATAGAAGTCTACAAACATCCCCACTGCAACATTGACCACTGTTCAAAAAAATGATGTTGGTTATTTTAAGTTCCAAAAAAATGATATCAACTTTTTTTCACTCACCCATGAATCAATGTTTACAAGTATTTGCCATTAATTTAGTGATGTTAGAGAATGATTTAGGAAAGGATAATAAACTTCATAAAATATTTTCATAGAATCAAAAAATCTTACATATACAGAATAACAAGTATATATTTATTTTGAAATAATTTAAGTGTAGCTTAGCTACCCCAGCTGCCCTTGCCTAAGCAAATAATATATTTATAATATATATATATATATATAAGTAATAAATTAGGTTAAATTATTGTCTCTGCAATTTCAATTAAAGTTAGGCAAACTTGTAGAATAGCGACACGCAGAAAAATTAAACATTAATTTAGAATAAAAAACTATCAGAAATACGATAAAATACACAAAAAGTCGTATTTCATTATTTTTGTAGCACGCGGTATATATTTAAGCAACATAGCTTATGAAACAACGAAGTCATGTAAAAATAATTATTTTTAACTAATATATTTCAAAATATAACAGTATATTTAAGCAAACCTATATCTTAAGTAAAATTTCTTCATTAATTGGAAGTAACAATATTTTTGGTTATTTAGAACAATTGAATATTATTTTATAAGAAAATGAAATATTTCAATTTATAGAAATAACTAACCTGCTGCAGTTTAGATTGATCTCTGAGAATTTTACAAAATTGCAGAAAACTGTTTCCAGGATTTTCTGAGTTTATCAAATTACTTCTCCCATCATTTTCTTTAAATATCAATATTGACATGAATATGTTTGCATTAGCATAGTGAACTTTTCCAATACTTAGATTTGCAAAACTCTACCAATGACTCACTGACAGATCAGGAAAGAATTCACGTTCATAAGTTCAGAGGCATTGTAATGTAACTACCACCACATCTACCATTGCTAGAAAGTTTAGCAAAATAGCTTGGGAATTGCCATTTTAATTTAAAAATTACTAAGTGGAGTTGCTATACATGTAATTACACTTTCAAATGTAGGTGATGCGAAAGAATTTTGGATATGTATGAACCCACGTATCCAACCGCTGGTGGACCATTGGTGGACCACCAGTTGCAGAAACAATGGACCACCGGTCAAATTTAGCCGCTCGTACACCAGTGGACAGCAAGTGGCTTACTGGTGGTCCACCAGTAGGCCACTGGTGGCAAAAGTACGAATTTGGCATCAGAGCAATGTCTCAAATATAACAATAGCAAACTGTTATATTGATAAAGAGTTTAAACATTGCAGTTTAAACTAACACAAACCCAACAAAGGGTTAAAGGAAATGCTACCAAGCTTACCATTTATATTGATTTTAATTTGGCAATGAAAATTATATAGAACTTTTGCTATAAGCATTAGCAACAAGCATACAATTGCAATTTATAAACATTATTTTTTTCGAATAATTAAAAATAACTTTTGCACAATTTTAAGTAATCATATAGACATTTATTTCAACGTTCGCGAATAATAATGAATAAATTATTTTGTAATTCGATTCTGTAAATACATCTTATAATTTTTGCAAACACAAAATTGCAAAAACGCTCTTCACAATGAAATGTATACATTTATACATCTAGGAGGCATAATAATGAATATTATTTTACTTGCGATCATTAGCTCATATATTATTTATGATTAAATTAAATCAAATGTCACTAGTGATCTGCCAGTGGTCCACTAGTGTCTATAAGTGGATGCAATTGCTACTACTTCCACTACTTCTCCACCAGTGGTCCACTGCTTGCTATGAGTATCCGTAATTGTAACTTCTTGCTTAAATAACATAAAACCCAATTTCCTCATGCCAATCTTAAAAGCAAACATTTAAATAATTATACAATTAAAGCAGCCTTTAAAACAGCTCTCTCTCCAATGGAATTGGGTTTAAAAAGATGCTTAAGCAATTTCAAAAAGTTGTTTGTTTGCACCAATCTTAATGACCACAAACTTAATTATTTTGTGCATTTATAAATGATAGTTAAGCTTGAAAGTTCTATGTTATTTAAAATAAAATTGTAATTTTCTTATAAATTTACAAAAGTTAACTTTTATGGGGGAGTGCCACACAGTTAGGGGGTGATACACTATCAAAACTTCAATCAAGCTCTCCCTCCACAATGTCAGCAACACCATTCTCAATTCAAAAAATAGAAAAAAAGGTCAAATGACGAAAATAGGAAACAAAAAATACATCCCTATTTCATAGCAACAAGGAAAATATGCTACAAATCCTATGACAATATCTCCCAAAAAACAAATCAGTAATAAGAAGACACATAATAACCAAAAATAAAGAAAATAATGGCGCAGTGATCCCAATCAAAATAGATAAAATCAATCTCTCAACTTTTAATATAATCCTTTCATATATAATATCTATAAACAAAAAACTCAACTGGCTATATTTTTTATGATTGACTAATGCTAACTAACACACGGAGAATAATGGCATACAAAGAAAAACTAATCCAGGAGTGTGAACAGGTCAACTTAGACCAGGATAATCGGCTAATAATACATTTTAATAAACCTGACAATTTTATCTGCAAGAATCTAGAAAACAGATTGAAGAAACACTACAAATGGCAAAAGTGCAGAAAGTAAAACTACTATTAATACCACAGAAGGACAAATAGAAACTACCCGAATTCTTCAAAAACATATCAAACAAGCTAGAAAACTTGTTCAGCATAGAACAAAAACAGAAGGAACAGCAGCTGTCTGAATTAGTTGCCATTGACATACATTTAGATACATTCATGCCATCTCAGAGAATAATGAGCAACATTAGAGATAACAGGACATGATTATGAAGTCAAAGAATTAACAGATTTAAAACAACAAATGCAGTCTTAATCAATGCTCAGAACACCCGCACCAGATCATAGAATTCTGGAAGGAAATTAAAATGGACAAACCAATACAAGGTCACTGACCAATGAATGATATTCAATGGCCCATAAAGAAATATCACCTGTCAGAGGAGAAAACACTACAAGAGATGACACACATATGAGATGGGATTATCAAAATACTTCAAAAAATTGCTGTTTGAAGAGAAAAGTGCGCCAGAGCTCAGAGCAAGGACTACTAGTGGATACTAGTTATAGCAATTATGGCAAACAAAAATCATACTACGAATGAGAAAGAAAGAGAGGAGGAAAACAATTGTTAGAAGGAAGAAATATGAATTAGTAATTGCACTGATAAGTTATGCAGTGAAAAATTGGATACTGGCAGAAACAACAATAAAATGGATGTTGCCAACAAAGAAACCATTGTTCAAATATGAAAATTACTTCATGAGAATAATGGTAAAAATTCACCATTGGGGATACAGAGCATCATAGAAATAACACAGGGAGATGCCCCATGGAGATTGATATACTTAGTGATGCTACAAAGAAATACATGAAGGGAGTGATCTCAAACTGTAATCTCAGACAGATGAAGAGACAACTATGGTTAAGAACAAGGAAGCTGCTAAGAATGGAGGAAGGAAATATGAAAGACTATGTTAGAATGATAAAAAAATGGTGGATGAACTAATGAAAAGGCTGATGAAGAGATGCATTATTGCTTACCTGAAATGCTCATACACAAAAATGCTGAAGAATTCACAAACAATGAAGAAGCAATGAGAAACATGCCCCAACCAATCAATAGAAATGATAAGCAAATCATAAGATAGAGATCACCAAAGAAGAAGAGATACTACAGTTGACAGCAGTAGTAACACCTAGAACACAGAGAGAAATGTATTGAATTAAAAGTTACTAGTTGAAATAACAGTAACAAAAGAAAAGAGAGACAACATTGTTAAGAGAATATATGGAGAAGTCTATGAAAAAGAAATGAAATGCATGATAAAACTACTGTGTACAGAAGCATTCATGAAGGATGAAATTAGACAAATGTTACAGCCATACAATCAGATCACATTGGAAATAGAGTGCATTATTTCCAAAATATAAATATCAAAAGAAAAGCAACAGCAACTAATGAAGAGTCGTCTAATGAATTCATTCTTGGACAACATTTGAAATGCAAAAAACAGTTACCTGGCAACAATGGTTTTTATACTAGACATACCCAGTGCTCAGTAAACTTTGCTCAACCTGAGTGGGTGTCTAAAGTAAACACTTATTATAATTTATGTCAAAACACATTCATTAAGGAAAATCTTGCTCTTGAAAGTTAATAAAGAAGACGAAAACAAAAAGCTAATTGAGTTGGAAAAAGAAGAAATATGTGAAGAAGTAGCAGAAACTCCAGCAGGCAAGTTGGCTCGGGACAAGGACCACCTAAAAAAGTTGTATCCTAACCTTATTATGCAAGATAGCAAGTTGTGGGGCAATGTATCAAAAAGAAGGGTACCAAGCCCTACAGAAAAGCATCCTTCTAAATCATATTGTCCTGATATTTCACTAGGTGTTCTGGAAATAGATAGGGAACCATCATGGCCAGTTTAGCTAAACATATTAATGGTTATTAAGGTAGTAAACTATAACATAAATGGTTTATCTAATTCAAATAAATTTATTAAAGTATTTGAAAGCTTGAAAGAATTTCAACCATCTTATATTTTAGGCAGGAATACAAATTATCATGCCTAAATCAAACCTGTGAAAAATTCCAAGTCCTCAGTTAATCTTACCCAGACAAGTTTCAACTACTTTTATCAAAACATTATTTCTAAATTTAACCTAATTGATATGGCTAAGTCTTGTGAAAATATTTCCCATATTTATTACAGTAAATATACTAAATATTCCTCATGCATCAATAATTGTTTTGCGTCGGATGGTTATATTATAAGGGCCTCTAGAATTATTCATATAGATCTTTCTGATCATAAGCCGGTATTAATGGAATTTAGAGTAAATATAGTAAGAAGGTCCAGTATTTGGAAGGTGCGGTCTAGCACAATGCTAGAGTGCAAACAAGAACTCCACAAAATTATTATAACTATCTTGAAGGGAACTAACAATAAGAATATTTAAGCGAAGTTGTTACTCATGAAAATCAGAGCAAAACAAGAACTAAATAGGAAAGAGAAAGAAAAGTCTAAAGCAAGATACTATAAATTCAGATCATTTGAAAGGCAGCTAAATTATATACATGAAGGTATGATTGATTATGAACAGATAAAGGAAGACCTATATAATAAAATCAAAGGCATAATCAAGGAAAGAGCACATGATGAATTGGAATACATAAAGAATATTGAATATGAAGTGGATGAAGGAAATATTAAGGAGATGAAAAACAACGTTAAGAAGAAATGGGATAAATCAAGAATCGAAAATGTAAGAGTAGGAAACAACCAGGTTAGTGAAAGAACAGATGACATAATTAACATATTTACAGATTTCTATAAGGATTTATATAAAGTAAGGCCATCTAAGGAAGCTTCAACAAAATGTAACTACCCTATTTTAAATGAAGATGAAAAATCAGATCTAAAAGAAGAAATCACAGTAGAGGAAATTGAGAATGCTATCGATAAGTTGAAGAACAGTCTGGGCATGGACGGGCTCAATTCCACATTTTACAAAGCTTTTAATTCACTGCTAGAACCATAATATAAAATATAAAATTGATTCCATCATGGAAACAGGGAAGATCTCTCCAGGCATTACAAATGCAATAATTAAACTGCTTCCTAAGAAAGAGCAAGAACTAGAAGATCCAAAATCATCGCGTCAAACTTCACTTCTCAACCTAGATCTAAAAATACTATCACATATATTAAGCAATTGCCCGTCCTCAATTGCGCAAAAGCATATTAATTCAAATCAGACTGGATTTAAAAAGAATCGTAAGAGCTGTTTAAACATCCTTACCATGCAATGTATTTTAGACAATAGCCGTGCTACATCAAAAAACCCTTAGCATTTTGAATAAAGACTTTAATAAAGCCTATGACTCTATAAATCACTGCTATTTATTTAATGTCTTGGATAAAATGGGCTTTTCCCATCTAATAACTAACTTAATAAAAGCGTTGTACAATAAGAACTCTTCGTACTTGATCATAAATGGTTATCTCTCATGTGAAATAAAAATTGAAAGAGGTGTTAGGCAAGGGTGCCCATTTTCTTGCATTCTTTTCAATTTCGCTAACGAACATTTTTTAAGATCAGTTAATAGTATGCAAGCAATTAAAGGTTTTATATATACAAATATCTAGCCTTTGCCGGTGATATAACATTTATTGTGGGGGATTCACCTAGTTTAAATGCATTTTATAAAGATCTAATAGAATTTGGCAAAGTTTGTGGGTTATTAATTAATCAAAGAAAATCTGTTTATTCTGGTCTTCTTGGAGCAACATCATGGAAGACGGATTGCTTGGTAAACCATGAAATAATTAACCTACTAGGCGTTAAGATCAGTCTAAAAGAACCAGTCAATATAGACCTAAATGAGTTTATTAAAAATAATATAATGCTAATTCACTTTATATCCAATAGGAAAACTTTATTTACAGGAAGGCAAAAGCACTTAATGCTCTATTAATATTGAAATTGATGTACCAACTACAATATTACCAGCTCGTGGCGGAAAATAATGCAGTTCAGGAAATTATGAATAAAGCTGTTTGGAAGAGCAGAGACCATTCTCATCCCACAGTTATTATATTGTAACTATAAGACTGGAGGTATACAACTCAGCACACATATATCATATACAAATATCCTTTAAAATAAATTTAATCATTGCAATTGTAAATTCAGAATGGCACCCGATACATTATTTATGCTCAGCAGTTTATTGGAGACTATATGCCAAGGAAGAATTTGTTAGACATGTTGTGCGGCATCATAGTTCCAATTTCCTTCAAAAATCAATCTCCCACATTGGCAAGCATTTTTAGGCTAATGCAAAGGCTAAAATTCCAATTAAATTCTAATAACTGTAGCAGCCAGCTTACTGAATTTAATTAATAATTCAAAATTTTTCAATGCTGGTGTCATTTTTAAAGAGAATTTGAGCAAACTTGCCTTTCGAATTTTATAATTAAAAAACGCAATAACATTCTGTGTTTTAAAACTAAAAGTAAAGGCAACATACTCTCTAATTTTTGGTACAATGAAGACCCGGCCACTGAAATAACAATTCAAAAGGCGGTAAACTACTGGGCCACTCCGGGCCATACCATCATAAACATCCTCAACAAGATCAGGCTAAGGAAAGTATGCCCGTACAATAAAACTCTATTGTATAAAGTGTTGTTTAATCGCATTATAAATAGAGATGTGTTTTTCTACTCACGCCTCATTGAAACACCTTTATGTAGGCTATGTAATCTAACCAATGAAACCACTAAACATCTTATTTTTTCTTGTGTAAAGAGAGTTCACGAAAAGCCTGATGAATTTGGAAGCATTGCAGACATGATTAATGCAGACAACTTAACATCTATCATTCATTATATAGTTAAATCAATTGCCTCCCCTAAGGATTTTTTTAGTTATTTTTTTTTTGCTACCTTGTATATATTACTTCTATTAACCTGAGCCCTTTTTAGATATTGACCTGTCCCTATTTCTTTTTAACTGCCTCTTTTATTGTAAGTATATGTGTCTGTGTATCTCTTTGTTTAACCAGCTTTGTGTGTTTCTGTTATGTCCACTTTGTTTCCATTTTTAGATCTCCTATGGTAAGATTCTCTACATTTTCTTTTGTGTGTTAATAACTTGTTACTCAGTTTTCTGTAAATAGTTGTATGTTTTGTAAATAATTGTCTTTGTTTGTCAGGTTGAGGCGTGTGGTGTATTTTAGTACTATGATGACAAGAACTGCTTGGTCAGGAAATATGTAAATACTGATGTAAATAACTGAAGCCAACAAAAAAATCAGTTCTTACTCTGAGTACTCTTTTTGTTTAGGAAAAAAGGCAACAATTACCCTTGGTACAGCACCAAATGTCACATGAATGTATAAGCAGATAGAGCAACAAATGCTCACATCATTACTACAATGTAGAACACATCCAACAATACACATACTGATGTTATTTCCAACATGGAGACAAAAAGATAGCAAGAGGATTCTGGCATGAGGAAAGTGCATACAGAAGCACCAAGGAAAAAGCCTTGGAGAAAATAGAAGACATGCTACAAAAATATAAGGCAGTCTTAGTTAAAAATAACAATTGAAAACATACTTAGCAGTCTTAGTTAAAAATAACAATTGAGAACATACTTTCATTGAAGGCAACTTAACACCTTATGATCTCTATAGCAAAGGGCAGTCAATATATGAGCAGATCAAAACAGTACAAAATGAAATAAAGAGAACAACAACAAAGACAGTCATTTTATTTTGTGTATTAAATGATATAATTTGGGGCAAACTATGGAGTAAGCAGTACAAATACTACAACATCACAAAGAGAGTCGAAATAATAACTATGATTTATGTGGGCAAGAACAAACATGAAGAGATAATGAGAGAGGAGATATGAAACATCATCAGTGCATCAGTCTATTATAAATTCACTAAAAAATTGAATGAGATGCAGAGTATGTGCATGATATCAAAGAGGCTAGAAGACCCACAATTCATGAGGCACAAGAAAATTGTAACTATAAAAAAGGAAGTTATAATGCAACTAATGATAACCAAGCAGAACACACAACTGGAATAGGAGATGCCAGTGGCAACCAACTTAATAAGGCAATTGGATGAAATGATTCATGGTGAAACAGTTATTATCATTAATTAGCTCTGCTGGAGAGGGAGTGTGGCATTTTCAACAAAGAAGAGGTGCTGAAAAAAGTAAACAAAGAAATTAAATGCTTTTTGATTTTAAGTTGATTAATAATTTGTGATTATTCTTTTATAACAATTAACCAATTTTGTAAACTAAGCAGTATTATGAAATTAGTGCCTATAGGTGAAAAGTGTTTGACAAAAATAGTTAACTGAAAATGCTTAGCCAAATTAATAACACATTGGGTAAATTGCAGACAAAGATTACATATTGAAATAAGATATCAACAATAGGCAGGTACATGTTGTTTTGTTTGGAAAGAATTACTATAAAAACTGTAAATAAGTTTAGAAATTTGATAAAACATATCTCTTAGATTTACATTTCCTTTGAATCAGGTTTGATTACACAATGTAAATAGAAAGCAATAATGTTCAACCACATGAGTAGTGTTTAGGGTCCATGAAGATGCATTTACCAGCCTTCAGGTGGCTGCCTTCCAGCATTCAGAAATTTACACTCTGTTCATGAAAATCTGTCTATGGGATAGGTGTACAAATAGAAGTTTTTCTTCATTTAGCTTTATTATAGATTATATTCACTTTATAACTTGTGCCATCAAACAGCTGGATAGCTGAGAATAAGTTGACCACCTGTTTTAGATGCAAATTCTTGCATGTTATTAAACATATTAAGATTTATTACACATATGGAGTGTCTAAGAGCAACCTATTAAATATGTTACAATTTGTAATATTTAATTGTAGACCTTTAACTGTCATTTTTCTGCAGGCTGCATTGGGCTATTTATATGTGGGGTACATGTGAAGTGAAAACAGCCTGGTTGTTCAAAGGCAACCATTTAGAGTCCATCAGTAATGATTCACCTATAGAGTGTGAACTGAGCACCAGAACAAGGATACCACTCAAGCAGATAAAATGCTACACAAACCCTCCAAAGATATCAAGACCACATCTGAACAAATGGGAAAATCACTAGAAAGCCAGAGGAAAATGTCTAAAATTGACAATGAAACATTGCATCTGCACTTCATGGCAATGAACAAAATGCAATGTAACTCATTTGATAAGTTATCCCCTGAAATGAAAACACACATTAGAAAACAAATGAAAATGGATGGAATGAACGTACCAATTGTTTTAGACAAGGAGAATTTAACAATGATGAACATTCTGATAGTTTATCTAAGAAGAATGAATGCAATGTTAGAAAGACCATATATGAGAAGCACTATTCATGTCATATTTGATGGAGAATTCATGCTGGATAATGTACAAAAATTAATAGCCTACAAAGAAATGATCAGTACTATAGAAAAAATTAACATCAACAAGGAAAATCTAAGAATCAGCTACATAGTAAAAGAAAAGGAATTTATTTGACAGTGAGAAAGCCAGATTAATCAAACATTGAGAATGGCAAAAGTACAAGTTGAAAGATGGTGTTGGCATATCCTTTAAATTGGTGATCAAGAGGTGTATTTAATTTGAAAGACACAATCAAAAGGCTTGCTTCACTTGCCTTTTGAGACTTTTTCCCAATGAGAAAAGAATTTATTTTGAAATTTTAGGTAACACTTTTAAAGATGAGTTACAAAAGTAAAGCAGTAAAATCATCATTTTAAGATATTTTATACTAGGCATTAAGGCTCAGGCAATTTGGCCCAAATAATTTAATTTTTTCTAATCATATCTTCAGATTTGCATTGTTCATGCAAAATTTTTCCTTTCCATCTGTAGTAGATTTTATTTTACAAGAGTTTATATTACAATTTTGGAACAAAACATTCATTTTGGTAAAGATAAAAAATTTGACTTTCTCTTAAAGGAAAGCAAATGATCCAATAGGCTTTTGTGTTTATATGTTTATATTTTGGGATAATCTATCTTCTTACCAAAAATGCGGTTTTCCCAATAATTTATGAAAAATTGTCATTTCTGCCAAGACCATTTTGGCCTAATTTAATAGGCTTTTGTAAATTTCAACTAAGTACTATACTGGCTACCTCCATGGAAAATTTCAATCTGCTATCTTTGATAGATAAAGAGCAATCGAACCTTGAATTAAGGAAATCTACTGATTTTGTAACAGTTTTTCAGTTTTTTCATCTAAATGGTGTAATTTCAATGGTATCCACACCCGATCTTAGCAACTATAAGTACATTATTTACTTATTCTATGCCTAAAATAAAATTGAAATTATGTTAGTAAGCTTAGGTGCAATGTGGTAAAATAGTCAAAAAATATATTGTATTGAGGCCTTATTTTAGGCTCAGGCTTAAAGATAGAATGTTAAATTTCAAGCTGGGGTTCTCAAAATCCCTTGTTGATTCTAAAAATGCATGTTTTTATTCTCTGCTATTGTCAATTTTTGTGACCCACAGTTTTTCAAAATTTAAGGCTTTAAGGCTTAGGCAATTTCAAATGAAAATTGAATTTCTTTTAGCATGTCATAAACACTCTGGTTTCTATGCAAATTTTCAATCCATTCCCAAAAAAACTACATCTTTGACAGGAAAGTAATGGAAATTTCAGTGAGTCTTAGAGGTGAATTTTTGGAGGATAAAAACATGAAATTTTGCCTATTCTAAAATGGCAAACATTGAACAAAGAGTTTCGAAATTTTAAATATCTTCATTATTCTGAAGAAAAACCTCATTAGCAGAAAATCAAGCATTTTAGCCTATATTGGCCTGAGTTTTCAGTTAGTGATATTCAGACCTGTAGAGGAGGAGCTATATATTGCTTTGTAAATGAAACTTAACAAGTACAGATGGTAATTATAGCAATAATAATAGAAAATGAAGAATACTAAAAGTCAAAAGCAATAATGCTGAAAAATGACAGCACAGAAAGAATATTCATTTAAGGAAAAGAAATGCCATTCAATTTATATAATGAAGGTGAGCCAATAAACATACAACTAAAGAGACTATAAGAAGAAATAGAAAAAAGGAGAATCAAGACTGTAATATTATTTTTGGAGTCAATGAAATAGTATGGCTACCCAGATAACAATTTAAGGTCTAAACAACGTTGTTTTGGGTTGTTATGTGGTTGTTTTATGTGTCAAAAACAACGCTGTTTTAACGTCGAAATGGTACCATTTCATTGGTCAAAACAACGTTGCTTCAACAACGTCACATTTGGTTGCTTTTTGGTTGCTTTTTATTCATGAAACAGCAATATTTTGAGGTCGTAACACGTTGTTTTATGTTGTCACATGCTTGCTTTTGCATTAATTTGCATGCAAAAATATAATTTTATATTACTAAGCAGTTCAAACATTGCTTAAACAAACACAAGCCCAACAAAGGGCAGACCACTATCTTTGAGATACTGTTAAGCATGTTCAATACAAATATTTGTTAAAGATTTAAATGAATGTCTTGTATATAAATGATAACAATGAGCATAAAAATCTGCCAAATTGAACAAAAATTTAAAAATCTAAAATTAAGCACAATTTTGAAATAGTACTTTCTTAAGTCGTGAAAAATCTCTTCAGCTCAATTGTAACTTATGATATTTAACCGTCAATGTCAAGGTGTCCAAATATTCATGAATAAATTATTTTGAAAATTTGCTTATCTAGTACATTATAATTTTTCACAAATTAAAAATTTCAAAAAGGTTTTGCAAATCCTTTTTTATATAAAAGGATCTAGTAATAAAATAACAAAGTGAGTTTAATTTGCAAGCATCTGCTCAATGATTATTTTTTACTAAAGTTGTTATTACGATGTTAGTGGTTGCTGCAACAACCAAAAGTATGAAACAACTATAAACAACGTAAAAACAACCAAAATTGTTATCGGGGTAGATATATGGAACAGAGACTATTGGTACTATGACGTTTAGAAAAGGGTTGAGGTAGTAATGATGATTAGAATGAGAAGAGCAACCAAGAAGAAATAATTGAAAAGGAAGTGTAAAATAAAATATTTTTTTTCTTTAAAGATGTGGCAAACATGAGAAGTCTACTGAAAATTCTACCCAATTTTCACGGAAAAATGAATAAACTGCAAAGAATCACAACAATATCAGAGGAAATAAAAAAAAGAAAATTCTTCAAATATGTGAATGTTATGACAACAGAAATGTAAGCAGTTCTAATGATGATAAAACAAATACAATTTGCTAGTGTGAAATGGAGTGAACCACAAACAGAAATCTTGATTAAATGGTCTGATGCACTAGTGCACAGAGAGCAACTAGTTATAAAATTAACACAAGCTGAGGAGGGCATGTAGCTGGATGTTTCATATTTTGTTGATGATATCAAACATATAGATATTTTGTGTTTATTTTTTTGTTTTTCTCTTTCACTGATTTCTTTGTACTTCCTATTTAGGCTCTGTTGTTTAGTAACTTTTACTTTGGTTCAATTCATGTAGATATGCTCTTCATATTTTGCTGCTTTTTTCTCTAGTTCAAATACCTTGCTGAGAATTTCTTGAAATGCATTATTTACATACAATGAGGTGTATACAGGTGGTGTTCCACAGTGGTTCTCCCTGATATTCTTGTGTTTTTTTCTTGGCATGGTTTACCATACCTTATTCTATCAAATTTAGTACAGGAGTTTAGCTTTCAGCTTCTTATTCAAATCTTACAATTTATTGTATATTAGTTTATTTTTAACACCATTTTAGAAAAGGTTTTGTTGTGCTTATGTAAGACAAGTTTGTTACACTTTTGGTTTACTTATTGTGCAACAAAACATATTGAGAATAAGATTATTACACAGCCTCTCAACCAAGCTCAGTAGTTTAAAAAAGGTTACTATATATACTATATATATATACTATATAATAAAATTATATTCATTACGTAGCTAAATATAAGAGTAAATATATACAACAAAGCTGTTATTAGGTGCATCCATAATAAAGGATAAAGGATGTAAGTGATCAAGTCTTTACGAACTTTAATGTATTATTCTCAATATTTAAACATGAATAGGAGAATTAACAAGAAAATTAAAATAGTACTATATTTCTTAAATTGATGATTTATATGTAGATAGCTGATAATCTAAGAAGTCTGTGATAACATAGTGTCGCATTAGATATTGGATTATGAATATCAAACCAAGGCTTAGTATGACATTGCAGATTACAACTTGTATATGAATTCACAAACTCTAATTAAACTATGTAGTTTCTACAACATACATACACCTTTATCATTTTTATTTCAATTTATATTCAATGTTCCCAATAAATCAGTCTTTTTGAAAAAATCCCCAATAAATTGATTAGTAAAATCAAATTTGGTTTTTGTATTTTGTGGAATTGACAAAATATGTTGAATATGGAAACTTAATTAATTTTAGAAATATTGTGGAATGATAGATCTGCATGTAAAACAATAAAATAAACATGAGTTAGTCATGTTGAAATGAACAGGTCACGGCCAGTTAGAGCTTCATATTGATTTAATTGTCTTCAAAAATTGGTATTCTAAGCAGTTTTACAACTATTTTTGCCAAGATGCAAAATTTATTTGAAATCTGAAGCCAAAAAATTATTTGAAAGTTTCACTTTGACTAACCAAACCCATTCTTAAACAAGGGAAGATATTTCTGCAGATTTTGATACCCAACCCAATGTACAAAGGCAAATTTTTAAGAAATAAAACCCACATCCGAAACGAGCAAAAATCATACCTGCACAATACCTACAGATTTATAAAAATAATTGTATTCTAATCTAGAAAAGTTGGTTTTCTCAAAGAAAGTATTTTATATTACAGAATAGATTTTCTAAAATATAGTTGTTAACTGAATGCATGTTATATTTGGAGCATGTACTTCTGCATAAGATGTATACATGACACTGAAACATCAGTCAGTCACATTCAAAATGTAGGAGAATATAAAAATTGATATACAGTGCACATTATTATTCTACATATGATGCATTATGATCTACTGCATATATGTTTACACATACATAATACTACAAAATGAAATGCATTGAAAGTATGTTATTATATAAAAATTTAAGTTTATATAATGAAACAAAGACCTTGCTTCCTTATGTGAGTATAGGTTTTCAATTTGAAAAATACATTTATTCACTAACCTCCAGTATCAAATTAGACATTTAGTTCAAAAATATACTGTTTCTCAATTTTGAATTTTTTGATTGAGAAATTCACATTTAATTTTCAAAATGAAATGCATATACATATATATATATACTGTATATATATATATATATATATATATATATATGTATATATTCAAAATTGAGATACAGCATATTTTTGAACTAAATGTCTAATTTGATCATTGAGATTAGTGAATAAATATATTTTTTAAATTGAAACTTAATAAACCTGTACTCTTTTTTGAACAGCTAAGAACACAAATTTCAACAAAACATATTATACATAAAAATATCTTAAAAATTTTTAAAACAGATAATATTAGGTAATCTATAAAATTTCAACTTAATGGTACCCAAAGCATTAAACCAAAGCTAATTTTTAAATTCACAGCAATAAACTGAAGGGTTTAGGATGCTTCTAAGAAAATGTAGATTACTATCAGAAAATTTCCTCAAAAAAATATATATACATTGGTTCTAAGTTAACAATATCTCTGATACTCAGTTGTAATAAGATCTGTCAAACAAAATTTTGATCTAAAAAAGGGGTCATGACAAATTTTGCTATCCAGCATATTCCTTGAAGTCAATTATTATACATCGTCTAAATTGAGAGAGGTGCATGCAAAACAGAAGATAATATCCCCTAATGACATAACTAAATGCTTTTTTGGTAAAAGAACTTGCAAAAACCACATATGACATAGACGCAAAAAGGGGGTTCAGGCTTCTACTTTAGTATGAAAAATTACTTTTCCATTAACTCCTTTTGAAAAAAATAATATATTGGTAAATTCAAAACATAATAGAATCATTTATTTATCAACCAAATAAACGTTTTTAAGAATTTATATACAAAACTCCAAATAATATTTGACTTTATCTTGATGCAATTTAAAATTTATTGTGAAATCTCCAGGGTGAAAAGCAACACTTATTTCAAATTATCAAGAAGAAGAAAAAATATCTAATCTTCAAAATTGTTTGAAAAAAAATATACTAATGACAATTTTGAAAGCATCAAGAAAAGAAATACAAACAAATTATAAATAAAAAAACAAGAAATATTTACAAAAAAGAATAATAATTAACTTGGATTATGGCGATGTTAGTTTCTATTACTAGAGTAATTAGGATTGTGAAATTTGTAACCTCGCCATTTCAGTCTTTTTATATAAAAAGTGCAAAAGAATTTATTAATATCAATTTTAAAGTTTTTTAAAGTATATATTTGTTTAATGTTTACAAATTAAATTGTTACAATATGATGGAC
>CABFPE010000476.1:326017-336292 GCA_900660155.1 Hofstenia miamia
AACGAGAGATTTATTATTTCCTTATACATAGCCGTATGCATAACTTAATGAGCCACAATTCGGACTGGGTAATCAAAAGACCCCCAGAAGCAACGTGTCGCCCCGTGCTGGTGAAAGCACTCCCGAATTGTCGCTGATCTTAAGCAATAAGTTTAATCAAGATAATAAATAAATAAAAATACAATGGTAAAGACGGCAGTTGAGAGTAGATAAAATCTATTGAATGATCGCTACAGTTTCCTCAGTTTTTATACAAATGTTTAATCATTTTCCTGCCTTTGCTTACAATACTTCAGATAGCAACGTAGTTTAACATGATCAATTCTATTTCCCTCATAAAATTAAATTTGAGCAACAATCAGCACCATCGAGGGGACAGTAAATTAATAACACTAAACTAAGATCAAAACTAGCTAATAACGTCATGATGACGTAACAATACAAGTAATAAAAAGATAATATCGCCAAAATCCCCGAGCGACTCTACAAGAATAAAAAGAGAAAAACAAACTGAAATGGTATAGCAAAACTTCCAACAAATAAGACAAAACTAAGTGGTGGCAACTATGAAGATAATGTTCACTGAAGCATTCACAAGCACAGAAATTGAAGAACTGTTAAAACCATACAATCACATAGCTGTTGACATAGAATGAATAACATAATCCATCAGGTAAGCTGCTGGGAAGCTAAGATCAAAAAGGAAAGAAGAAAGATGATTAGAAAATTAATTAAGCAACTTAAGTGATGATATTTTGCTAACTAAAATTTACAAATCAAATATAAAATTGTACAAGAAAGTACTTTCCAATCAATATTTTGGCAGAAAACTGAGGGTGAAATTGCTTCTCATTATTTTTAGTAAACTAAGCATAAGTGTTTTAGCTATTTAAAATTCAAATCAACAGGTACTTTTTTGATTAAAAGTATAAATAGAGAGAAAACAATGTAACAATTGATGAAGTATGTTCTTCAGAATTCTTATTTTGCTCTTAATTACAGTTTGATTAATTAAAAGAAATGTCACACTAGACAGCTCATGCTGAGTAATGGTCAGGATCCCATGATGGAAACAATTCAAGGTTCTTTGCCTCTGATTCATGAAAAACATTTAGGTTAGGTATATGGCTGTTGTTCATCTCCTATTTAGCAGACTATTGATTGTTTTTCATCATGTGCTTTATAAGAATTTGGAAACAGCTAGTTAGCCAAACATAGGATAAATTAACTTTTTTAGATCTTAATTATTGACAATAAAGTGACTGATAATGAGACCATTTATTATATTATTTATCTTATCTAAATGTAGGTTAGGAAGCTACTGTTTGTTTAATTAAGTAATTTGAATGCCAAAAGTTTTTTCAGTAATCACAATGTTGTAATTACACTAACTTATTAACAAAGCAGCTACTGACAATTCAGTTTGACTGAAACATATTTCAGTTTATTTCTTAGCACTGAAACACAACATCACACAATACAAAGAGATTTTAAGTCAAGTTGTGTCTGATCATTACTGTCATAGGTTAGGGTACACATAAGCCTTCTTTGAAAGGAGTGTAAGAGATTCATCTAAGAACTTGAATTACTGGATTCATTGCTGATAAAGAGAACAGCTTCAGGCAGATGTCCACCAAACAGGACATCTGTTTCTGCCTAATCCTGCTGATTCCTGCAAAGGAGAGGAGATTAAGATCAAAAAGAATGTTAAAAATAAATCAGAGTAATTAGAATGATTAAGCTTAGCAAACTACTAAGATTTTTGTTGTTTAAAATAATGTACAAGCAAAGGCCTGTTCCTGAAACTGTTTGGCAAAAATCTGAGGATGATTTCACACCTCATTAATTTTAATGGAGATATGCTGACAATTTTTTGTGAACTTAAATTATTAAGGCAGCAGGTACTTGCTTTTATTTAGCATGAATAGTTGCAACACAGTTTAAAGATGATGAATTAAATTCTTTGGAATTAAATTACTCTTTTCAATTTTGCTCTATTAAGTCAAATTTCAAGCAAATTGGTTCATCCACAGTAGTGATCAGGATTCCATAATGGGAATGACTTAGGTTCATTGCTCCTGAGCATGATCTGCAAGTAAGTTAGGTATACAATTAAGGTTTTTCTATAGTCTGCCTAGCTAGCTATTGTTTCCTTGTTCTGTTGCATATAGTAATAAATTCTGTCTCTTATACACATCAATCTTTTGTTTTAGATCCACTGGAGCAGTATTATTTCAAGATGGATCTAATCCCCTCCAGAATTCAACNTAGTCTGCCTAGCTAGCTATTGTTTCCTTGTTCTGTTGCATATAGTAATAAATTTGATATATGCTAGGAACTAATCTTTTGTTTTAGATCCACTGGAGCAGTATTATTTCAAGATGGATCTAATCCCCTCCAGAATTCAACTTCAAAATTAAAAACAGCAAGGGAATGTTACATACAAATGCTGACCTTTGGACTCTATTAACACCATATGAGAAAGATCTTAGAAAACCAGAGAGCAATTTGAAGAAATTTGAATTCTTGCATACAGTACAATATGTGGAGCTGCCTGAGATCAACACAGACAAGTAAGGTCATGCAATACTTCTGATCACAATGAAGGCAGAAATAATAGAAAAGATCAGACAAAACCAGGAGAGAGATCCTGTATGGAAAGATGTCATTAGAAAATGTAAGGATCCAATTGTAATGTTAAGTAAATCATAACAAAATATTTCTGCAAATATAAGTTTAATATAATTAAGAGTGGTTTATTATACAGGGCATAACAAAAGTTTGTTCCAATTGGATAAATAGATTAAAAACTGTGTATTGAAATTTTCTTTCATATTAAAAGGAACAAGTCCTTTGACTAACCTGACTGAACTCTCCTTTGTTTTTGCTATGAACACATTGTTTTTAATATTAAATAAAACCATTATTTTTTTCATAATTATGCATCCATGTGCACATTGATTCATGCAGCCAGCATTTTTGTCCAAAATTACATCATTTTGATTGATTATGTAACAAGTATTTTGAGACCTTTTTCTTGAGCACACTTGATGGTCTCAATATATGATCAAGCCATTGGTATCAGTTCCACAGTAAGATCAAACTTCTGAGTAAGTTATCGCTACACTTTCATTTGTAATGAAAGTTTGTCATGAGGAGAATTTATTGTTACAGACTAACATTTCAAATATGAAAGATAGCATATTTTCTTACTCAGACAAGATGGAGTAACCTGCCATACCACTCATGTGACTCTCAGTCAACTTGACAATAATGCAATCAAGATCTGGTAGGATTGGCCAAGAAACTCACAGGATCTGACCCCATGGAATACATCTGGGCTAGATTACAGGACTCTGTTTTCAGACAAACTTGCCTGAAGAACTGAGATCAACTGATTTTGTGAGTCAAGGAAGAATGTTGTAGAATTGATGTTCAGTGTATTAGGTTTTCTATTGGCTAGTTTTTTGTATGAAGGAGAATTTCATATGGGGAAACTTTTGTTGCACCCTGTATGTTGTAAGATGTAATGACAGGTTGGCTATCTCTGAATATTATAAAAGAGACCTAATGCACAAAGAGGAACACATCAAAATAAGACAAACAGAAAACACATTTAATAGAAAATGCTCATGTACCAGTGTTCAACAGGTAGTAGAAGATGTAATTAATACATGTGAAGTTTGTTGGCTGGATAGTGATACACATTACAAAAAGCAGACAGTAGAGTTAATATAAACTATAGGAAAATGCTAAATGAAATTATTCATGCCAATTTAAAGAAATGGAGAGTGTATTAGTAATCACAGGTAATTTTACTCAGTGTGTAAGATTCATCACATTAAAAAGTGCTATTGCCAATCAATAGCAGAAGTGTTAATGAAAGAATAGATATTGAAATTTGGACCTATGACAATGTTGAAGATAGATAGAGGGCCACAATTTGAGAGTCAACTGTTTAAAGAGCTAATGGAAACATTGGAAGTATTCCAGCACACCATAACAGCATACCACCCACAGAAAAATGGGGTAATGGAAAAGCTAAATAGAACATTGATAAAATTATTGTGTATAATGGCCTGTAAACTTGGAGGTAAACATTGGCTTTCTATATTACAAATAGCAGAATTTTTATATAACACATTTTTACTTAATATGATGAAAGTAACAGCATTTAGGGCAATATATGGGAGAAAATGCCAATTGCCTCTATCAATGTTATTTGATAAATACACTGATGGGGCTGATAAGAAATGTGTGAATAAATTAATGAAAAATATACAAAATATCCACAAAACCATTTTCACTAATTCCTAGAAGAGTGACATGAGAAAAGAAGGCCATTATAATAAAAAAAGTGCATGGAAAACTGCATGAAGTAGGTGACATGATATATAAATTTACAGTAAAACCTACAAAAGATAAAAATCAAGTAAGAAAAATTTAAACCAAATGGAGTGGTTTGTATCAAATTGATAAGAAACTTGATCATAATAGTTATTTACTTGAAACAGGAAATGTTGCAAAGTTTGAAAATTTGCAAAGTGAATTGATCAATAGGGGAATCTAAATGAAGAAAAACTCCTATGTCTAACATTAACTGAAAGACACACTTTCACTAGACAGGGCAGAGCAGTCAAGCTGATGTTAAAGCTGATGTTGAGTGTAGAAGTGAAGATGCCTCACAGCCAGTGGAAAATGCAATGGTGAGAATCCCTGAATTGCTACTCATATGCCTGAACATTTAGCTTACCATTGTAATATTAATAAAACCTGAAATGAAGCAAAGGTAAACCTAACAATTTATTTCATCAACTAATCTAGTTTTACATACAGTATTTGTAATAAAATTGAACCATGTTAGCATGTACCTGTTTTTTGTTTACTATTATTTCTGTACTTGAAATTCTTCTACTAATCCTTATGCAAAGTGTTGTTTTTGGCTATCCATCAGTTATGTGATTTTGGTTCAATCTTTTTGTCAAATCTTTCACTAAAACCTATTTATAACTTAGTGTACAAAAATATTCTGATTGATATAAAAACAAGTAAATCAAAAATAAATATAATAAGTTTTTAATAATGTTTTTTTCTTTTGATTGACACTGATTATGTCACAATAGGCCTCTGCACTAAGCATATGAACTGAAACATGGTGAAAAATGTAAATGTGATAATAGTACTTTTAATGCAGTACAAATAAGTTCATTTAGTGATAACATCACCCCATCAGTTTCATCTACCTCTAGGAGTATGTTAACAGTACTGTCTGAAATAATATGTCAAAGGAAGGAAAAATTCACTTGGAGATGATAAAATCTTACATCTGTTCTTTATAGCAAAACAAAAATGAAGTGCATAATTGATAGAAACATATCAGATGGAACTAAGAAATTAATTGTCAATGGTGTGGACAGAAATAAGAAACAGTGTGGTGCTAATATATTTCCATACATAATTAATACTATATGATAGTGAAATGAAAGTTGATCTTTCTCAGAACTACTGGAGAAGTACAGAACACATATCTTTTAAAAGTAATTTTAGATTAGATAATATAAATCAGTTTCTAACATTGAACCATGACATCATGAAAACTGAATAAATCAAGGTCAACTATTTTAACTTAATGATAATATAAATTTTCAGAAAAGACAAAATATTGGATCAAAAGATAAAGGAGAAAATAGAAATCTGATACAAATTAGCCAAAAAGAGAAAATTTGTGTTGTAGTGATAGTAGAAAATCAGAAGATGTGGAAATACCAGAACAAATATACTACACTATTGTATGGAGAATTTTATTATACTACAGATCAGAGAATATCATATTCTAGGGCTAGCACATAGAACAGATTCAATAACAAAGTTAGTTTACAATGATATGCTGTTAAATATAAAAATACAAGGCTATAGATTAATAGTGGATGCAAGAATTGCTCTGGATGTAGTGATGCAAGCACAGTCTTTGCAATTAACTAATGCACAAGTGAACATATTGAATATCCCAGATGTAAAGCCGTCATTTGCTTTATCACAAGCCAAGAATTGGTGGCAGAAGTTATTAATTGTTGGAAAGACATTAAACTCACACAACTGATTGATGAAGAATGACATTCTGATTTCATGATGGTATTAAAATCCAGACCAATTTAGAGAAATCACTAAAAATACTTTTTTCTATGATTTCTCAAGAAAATATATGGGCAAATAATAATGCAAATTGCCCCAAAATCTAGCAAAAATTACCTTTAAGGAAAGGCAGAACTACAATGCGGTTCGCTTCACAATGCAGAAAGGTTTTGCAACGGTATAAAAATGCAGGCCAATTTCGAGCAATTGCTAAAAAATTTTAATGCCATGTATAAAGATAGCACGTGAAATCAATTTTCATATGCCATTGCATGACAGAAATATTTAATAGCAAGAAATATTTTGTATAATGTATTTAATGTAAGCCTTCTTCTTTACCAGGCTGAATCAGCTTTTTTGTGGACGCCAATTTTTGTATGTATTACTGTGACAATAAACCATTCAGACACTAAGATTTAATTCAGTTTGAAATGCTGTCAATCAAAAGAGTAGGTCTCATGTGTTCTACATTCATTCTTGTTTCTATCATTCAAGCTAAAGTAGATTCAAAGGAATTGGTGGTTCTACTCACTAACCATTGTTGCATGATTTCATCATGTGAGATCAAATTTTTAATTTTCTAAATTTTCGGGAGTCTTGAGTTACAAATACCTGACGTAAGATCACAATCATGATAGATCTTGCTGAAACAATTAGAGCAAATTTTGAAATAACTTTTGTCTTCATCTGGTCTTTGACTTGATCATATTCCTGGTTACTTTTTCAATAATACCAAGGCTTGATTTTTAGCAAGTGATAAAGTTCAAATTCTACATGTGCATTAGGAAAGTAACCCCAGATTTATTGGGCATTGAGGGCTGTAGTCTTCAGCCATTGGAAGGCGTATTGTGTCATCACCAATTTTTTGACAGGAAAAGTTGACAACCATTAAATATATTACATGGTAAGTCAGAAATGGTATTCTCGTATTCAATGATAATTTACTGCCCTAATAGATATTTCTCTCATTTTGAGATTGATCTATTACCGTTTCTGTAGCAAATTGCACACTTCTTCCTTAGCTTGCTTATGCCCATTGTCAAAATTTGTTATGCACGAAGCAGTTGCCATATTGTGTTGCAACTACTTCGTTTTGCAGTAAATCAAGAGTGTTGTTTTCACAGCTGGTCAACTGTTAACACAATGACTTTACTTGATAAAGTCCAAATAGGACTAAAAAAGCAAGCATATGTGCACTAACAAGAATCCAATGAAACCTATTCATACTGTAAATATAAAATTTAGAGCTTTGTATTTATAGTAGAAACTAATAAATGGCTTATAATTTATGTTATATCCACTTTAATATTTGCTTGAAATGCAATATATAATCATAAATCCAATATTTTCTGATATAAACGAGTTCAAAATTTGAAATTAGCTCTTGAATTTGAAGTTTTGGTTTTTCAGCATAACTGCTAACAACATGAATTTGAAACTTGGTTCAACAGATGCTATATACCCGATTTTATTTTGGCTTATAGTGTATTTTACCATCACATATTTAATATTGTATGATATATAGGACTTTGAAATTTGAATATATGCCGCCATTTTGAAATTTGAATTTTCTTGAAAACTGGAAATATGGATGTTTTCAAATTTACATTTTCTGAAATCTCGGACATTTTACTTTTCAACAATAAAGGCTTAGCTCATGGTATATTTTTTTAATCTTAGACTCATTTCAGGCATGGTGTGTTTAATTTAAACAATAGTGATTTCACAGGGAATAATATTCTACTAAAATTGCATTCCTATATATGCCGATGTGTATTTCATTCATCTTTTCAATTCTTTTAGTTTAATATTTTTCCAATGTTGGAAGTTACTTCCTAAGGAAAATTTGGATTTCAGTTCTATTTTCGAAATTCATTCACTTATTTAGTTTTACACTTAAAATATTTTTTGCTCTTTTTTAGTAGTTTCGAATTGTATTTTAAAATTTATATTGATTTATAGTTAATTTTAGAAAATTTGCATCAATACATTATCTATTAATACATTTATTAAGTGAGTTTACATTTTGGTTATAATAAGGCGTTCTTAGCTGTCTACTATAAATAATTTTAACTTTTATAATGGCAATTCCATTTAAATTAATGAATATAATTATACTTTTTCAGTTAACTTTCATTTGATAGTAATGCATTCTAAGTGGGAAAATTTATATGTAGAAGTAGAAGAAATCGAAAATTCCAAGTTTTCATTTTATCTAAGCAAGCAGAAATTGTACCATTTTCATATTTGATATATATGCACCAAAAAAATAAAATATAAAATTTAATTTCACACAAAATTTCTCATTTTTTTAAAAATGTCTTAGGTTTGCTTGATATCACATTGGTGATATAGTTTACTCAAGCAAGCATAGACAATATCATTTCAAGCAAACCTGAAATTATTCAGTTGAATCAAAATTTTAAGAAATGCTGCTGAAAAGATTTAAGAACTTCCAACAAAATTTTTTCTATGCAAAGCAAATCTCTTAAGTTTAGTAAGGAATTTATACTAGCAATATTTTTTAAAACAAAATATTCAAACCGCAATTAAAAATATAATTTAGCACTCTGAATTATAATTTAGTGTACTTACAAAAACAAAAGGCTTACTAAAAAATTTATTGATAATAGAAATGCATGCTATATAAGAATATTTTAGGAAAATTTTGCATCTTTACAATACTAAAACAAATTTTTGCTTTCTGTTAAATCATTGTTTTCGATTCAATAGTAAGGTTTCATTTTATTGAAATATTTTGTTTTTATGCGTGTCTATGTATATATGCAGTTATCTTGTCAAAAAATATATTTATTTACAATATAATATTATATATATATATATATATATATATAGGTTTTGATTCGAAAATCAATAGACATATTGCGGGAATAATGTGTCAATACACTGCACTAAATGACTGTATAATTTTTCATGCATTTCAAATAAATTAAATATGCTCATATTACTTCGTTTTTTGAAAATTGATTTTTGTTATGATTTATAATTATGAAGGCTTCTGCAATCTTTGTATTGATTTTGTCACTATTACATTATAATTGATCTTTTTAGCATGAGCATGATGTTGATGCATATATATATATATATATATATATATATATATCTGACACTTGATGATCATATAGATTTTCATTGATCCTAGTTACAAAATGACGTTACTTTTCTCTATGTAAGGAACATTGCATTTTCAGAACTATATTTATAGACAACTGAGGAAACTAGCATATTTTCGATAGAATCTTTGTTCTTAAAATTCTTAGACGATTTCTTTTATTGCAAAATTAGTGTTAACTTAGTTAATTTTAGTTAAGTATTAAAAGATTTTGATGATCTTAAATATATTGGTATTTTATCTTCGCCATTTACTTGGTTGCTTTCACTAGACTTTGAAGTATGCGCCTACTTAACAATATTCTTAATCAATTTATGTGGCTAGCCGTTCTTTTCTAACATTTCTTATAATTCAGTTATCGATTTAAATTTAAGGAAATATTGTTAAATTTTGACGGGGTTACTGAAATCAGAAGTAGTGTTTAATGAAGGAAAAAAAGACGTAAAAATCGAAATTAGTAGCTTGTTCCTTAGAAGCATTTACTTAATTAGTAGTTTTGTAAGTAAAAGCTAGACCAATAGAAATAGTTTTGAAGGAAATAGATGTATTAAAGCATATATTTAGAATTTTGCTGTTTATGGCGTATTCCGCTTTTGTGTTTCCATCAACACTTGTCTTTTAAAAAGTATTGGGAAAATTATAATTTTTAGGATATGTAAAAATGAATATTTTTAAAATTTATAAGTAGTGAGGCATTTTCTAAATATATTGCTGAATGGCTATAATTAATATGTATATTTCGATTTTAGAAAGTATCATTCAATGGAAAATGAATTGATAATAATAATTATTATAATAATGTTAATAATACAATTATACAAATTGCTGATCCCAAGTTTACATTTAGTAGAATATTTCATACTTATTTTAAATTTAAAAATTCAATCTTTTTTTCAACATATTATCCATAACTTATCGATGCATATTATTCGCAAGATTTGCTTTGGCTTATTTGAAAATTTTCAGCATATATTTTCAAATATATATATATATATATATATATATATATA
>CABFPE010000476.1:364929-408592 GCA_900660155.1 Hofstenia miamia
TATATATATATATATATACGTAAGATGTGCACCTAGCTTAGCAACGTGCAACTAAGTATTAGTTTCTTCTATGAATAATACTCAAAACAACATTGTAGTAAGTTATCCATGTAACTCTAAATTCTATTTGAAGCAATCCAATTAGAGCTGAATATTACACAAAGTTGCTGACATTTACATGTCAAATGTGGGAATTCTTTGATAGATTTTGAAGTGGTTGTTATCATCTGAGTGGCTTGAGAAGTATTGTTAGTGAATAAGAAAGCAGCACTTCAAAAAATTTTAAGTAGGGGTGTTTTCCATGAGTTTTATATTCAATTAGCACTTTAATATTTCATTCTTCATTCCAATTGCATAGTTTTTATTTAGTATTGTTAGGTTTTGCTTCTTTTTTTATTTTCCTTGAAAAAGATTTTCTCAAAAAATTTCTAAATTCATATGTTCATATGTTAAATTTTTCAGAGTGACTGCGAATGGTTAATTAAGAGATATTAATTTTTTTATTAAAAATCTAGGGTACCACTGTTAAGTGCAATCTATGTATTTATCAAAATTCTAAATATTACTTTCTGTCATAGATTTCTAGAAGGCCTAACTGAAAGAAAATTTGACTTAGGCCTTAATGATGTTCACTAAGTACAGTCAGGAGAAGGTTCCATCAAAAATCATCAACATTATTTTGACTCCAGTTCGAATCTACTCAGTAAGACCCTGATTGATTTCATAATGCAAGCAATCACTGGTTTCAAGAAAAATTTTTAAGTGCAGGAGACAATAATACTCATAAAACTTAATTTATTTAGAACAGAATCGTGTAACCATTTTGAATATCAGATGAACCCTAACTGAGCTATGGCAATCTGTAAACAAATTTTGAAATTCCTTCTAATGCTGCCCATTCAATATTTAAGATACGAATTGGAGTATTCTTATGAAAATTTTGGAAGTAAAGGTATATTGCATGTCATTTATCAATTTGATATCCCTTTGAATTTCATGCAATATTCATATAAGCAGAACTAAAAAGTATCGACTTTTGTGTGCATACACCAAAGACGTATCTTCAATATTTGGCTGTGTTTGAAGGAATTTCAATATTTGGAAATTTTCGTTTAGGTAGTTTGATTTGGATTGTCATACCTCAGTCAGTATTTATCCGATTTTCAAAATGCTTACACCATTCTGTTAGATATTCATAGAACTCTCTGAATATGCTATCGTTTCTTGTACTATGTAATTAAGGTGGTTTGTAACTGAAATATGTATTTTTAGCAAAATTTTGAAAAATGTACAGTCCATTGCTGAAAAAATAAACATTTAGTGCTTTTCAAATTTGCTTTTTTGATTCCACGTAGAAAGTTAGTTAAGTAAATTGCAAAAGTTATTGTATATTCAGATTTTTTCCGTATTCTGAAGCATGAATCATTTTTATTTAATATCGCGCATGTATACACAGATATTTAAGGAAACTGTATGCATATATGTGTAAAATACTCATTTAAATAAGGTATATTTCCACACAAATGAAGTCATTAGTGAAACTTTGGTTGAAACACCTCAACCATCAAATGGTAAAGAAGTCTGGTCTATTCAAATTCACTCTAATAATTTATGTATATACATGTACATACATGATAAGAAAATCAATTCAATATAGTTGTATATTTACATTTACCAAATATATTATACAGTAAGTTTTAACAGAGTTCTTAGTTTACAACCTTAAAATCTTGTGCACATCTTTTTGGAAGAATAAAACATTTGCCATTTTGTAAGAGAAATTTCACTGCTGGACCATGCCTTGTTTGAATTGAATGTGAATTTTGATTTTTATGCCACACGCCAATTTGTAGTTCAGAGATAGGAATGTAATGTACGCTATACAGGTTTCTTCGGAAATTGTGTTAAGTTGATTGACTAAAAAAGGTAGTGATATTTTCTCCTCTGTCTTTATTGAATGTATCACCTCGACGTGGGTCTCTGACGACTCTTTCCCTTTACTCTTAGTTGATGTGCGCATGCTCTTCCCTTAGATAATTTTTCAGGATTTTGAAGTTGTTTACTCTGCATAGTTTTTGATACCATTGCTGAAATGCAAACAAGACTAGGCGCTCACTTATTGGAAAACCTATTACCTAAGCAAATCATCTTTAGTGTATTGATATTGTGAAAAATTAAAGATGAAGATGTATCTTTCTCTCTCAACTTGTAAACATGTTTTGTATCAAGTCTTATTTTCTCATGCACTCTACCAGGACCAACTATATATACAGCCATGAAATGCGCAGCACTCAAGTGATTTGACGTTTACACATATAAAAATAACTTTGTATATTCATTTTATGCATAAATAATAATAAATTAAAAATCATTTGGTTAAATTAATGTATATTTAAAGAATAAGAAGTACAATTAACTATTTTACTAGTACAACTTTGGTTTTTTACTGCATCATTAATCTTCTTTGCATGATTATTAAAAAAATATTAACACAAACTTTACCAAATAAATGCAGTAATTGATTATTGTGGGCACCACAAAAAATTTCACAAACATTAAAATTTGAAATGACAGCCTCTGATGCAAACTCTTGCAAGTTTATTGTATTCTTTATCAGAATACAAAATGATTGTTTCACAAGAACAATTGAGTGCATTGAGGGCTAACGTAAACCGCCTCTATCAAGATCTTCAATATAAGTATAATTGAAACTTACATTTTTTGATGTTGAGACATAAATTTCTGACAGCAGTCACAATTGAAAATCAATGGATACAATTGTTTTATTTGACTGCATATATATCCTGTGATATAATAACAAACATAGTCATCTCCATTAAAATATAATTTAGAATAGTCATACGTTTTTGAAGAACCAGTGACAAATTTGACAATTGAAATGGCAATCTTAGATAAAATTATTTTGAGTTCTAATTTTCTTCTGTTCTTTGAACATCAAACAAATTCACAAGAAATTTGGAGCCAGAGAATTGCCGATCTTTGCCAAATTGACGTTCAAGAGGATCCTGTTGTAATCATGTTGTCAACAAATATTCATTATTGCTTGTATTTAGAAATTCTTTTGAAACATATAACAGTAGTATATAGGGACTCGAAGGACGTGCCACTTTTTTCTGATTGGTCGAGAGGTGGGTCGAAGGACGTGCCACTTTTTTGTGATTGGTAACAAAAATTTAAATAAGACTTGTTGATGATTTCAGACTTCGCTGGATTGTATGCACATATACGTCAATTCGACCCCGATCTCTGATCGAGAACCAATAAACTTTACAAGATCTTGAGGCTGGAAACCAATAATTTTAGGCAACGGAATAATTTCAAATTTTACTAGATGTCGCTACTCAAAATGGTTAATTTTAACTAAATAATTTAATTTTAAGTAAAAAATATTCAAAATTGGAGTATCATTATCAATGTTTAACATTATTTTGGTGAATGTATCATTTACACGATTGATCAGGTGTAGTTGTATGTAGCAACTGAACTTATATTGTATGTATATATACAAAAGGTATATTTATCCATATATACATATAGCTTTCTTAAACATCTAATAAAAGTTTTAACATGAGCGTCTTTACAAGTTAAAAATGTTTCTCTACAGAGTTTGTCAGTATATTCATACATAACTTTCATTTATTACAATAGCATTAGTAAAGAATTTTCTTTAAGTACAGGAGGATATAAATTAACAGTAGAAATCATCTTGTCAAATGATTTTTATTAATGTGTATTCTATATATTGCGTAATCTTTTCAGCAAATATGAAAATTTATCGTTCAACTACATAATGAAATTTGTAGAATGCCTTAATATGGGTATTTACGTTAGATATTAAATAAAATACATAAAAACAAAACCATTAAGGCTTCGAAATACGAAAAACTCTGAATATACAACAAGGAAATGTCGAATTTAAGTGTATGTACGTTTTTCTTTCTCCTTTTTTAAAAAGTTTATACTAAAACTGTCATAAAATTTGGATTTTGTTAAATGTCTATGACGAAAAGATATCTTCATTTTAACACATTATTCAGTTTTCACAATGATTCAAGTGGTGACGGTTGAATTCATTCAATAATGTAAGTTATTTTTGTATTTTAAAAAGTTAATATTACAAATTTTGTTTCATTTGATTTCGAATTAAAAATTTACTTCTTTTCATGCAAACTGTGTACGACTATGTGTTTTGTAAAATCAATCAATTTAATCATTTTGCGTAAATGTATTTTTTATGAAAAAGTGTTAGTCTTTTTGTAATTAAAAATGTTTTGCGAGTTTCATGACATCTAATTGATTTGGTTTTGAAATGGCGCTATGTATTCATTTGCGATTATCAAAATTTACTCGTTGACTGAAACAATGCGAATGTTAACGTTTTAACATTGTAAAGCTGTGTATAGCATTGAAAGCGTTTTGTTTTTAGTTTAGAAATTTTTGAGATTCATTTTCCACTTTGTAGATCAATACATAAATGCACATGTTAGGAATAATATTATCAACGATTTTTATATTCTTTTTTAAGGTTTATACAATACGTGTGTTATTATCTAATTTTCTCAGAATTCTGCATCTCATGAGCGTTTGAAAATTCATACAATTTATTATTTTGAAAAGCAAGAAAAATGATAATTTTTTACTTAATGCACTTTGTGTCAAGCCGAGGTATTTATTTGTTGCGAGATTTTGTTCTTTCAGTTGGCATCTCATAAATGTTTAATACTATTTGGGAAAGCAAACAAATTTTTATTATGTAAAGACTAATAAATATATCATTTTTTAACCACATACACTTTCTGTGAAACAATTCAAACCTTTGTTAAACATTGATTGTATTCAGCGTATTGAAATATTTATTTTTATAAATAAAATCTGTATATATATATATATATATATCTGTATAAAGTAAAATCTGAATTTACAATAAAAATTTTTTGTGCATTAACGTTTTTCTCACTCATTCTTGAAAGTTTATACTAATAACGTCATGAAATTTTCATTTTGTTTAATGATGAAAAGATATCTTAATTTTAACATAATATTCAGTTTCTTACAATGTTTTTGACTAATTTGATCAGTTGAATTCATGTATACAAATGGAAAAATTAAATGTATATCAGTACTGAAAGAATGGATTGACGTCTACAAACGTAGAAAAGTCAAAAGCCATGTAGACTCAAAGAAAGGAAAAACGTCGGAAAAAAAATGTAAGTCTACAAATGTGAAATCGTCAGAAAAGAAATGTAAGTCATAAACGTGAAAATATGTTGGAAAATAAATGTAAATCACAATCGTGGAAAAGTCGTATACCGGGTATTTATTTAATTCTTAATAGAAAAGACACCAAAAAATTTTAAAATTTAAGCAATTTCTTATAATATTAAATTTATATTTTTAACTGTTTTGTATATATGTATATCAATAAACGCTAACAACCAATTTACGACACTAATAACAAAACATGTTATCAACAATCTTGAAATGTTTCATATAAAAATTCCTACTTGCAAATATTTTATTCTTGAATTCATTTTTATAATTGTGAAGGCATTTCATGTTTGTTACATTTTAAACAATAGACTGCAAACAAGCGTGTTTATTTTCGCCGTCTGTGAAACGTATTTTTCTCAATGAACACATACGATTGAAGATTATCTTTTAATCAAAACAATACATATATACTACCTATAACTGCACTACAAGTTTGCAATAAGGCATCAAATGTCTGATTAGTAAGACCAGGGAGTCCGGAGGCTTTTCTAGATTGTACATATTCACTAAATGCTAATATAACTTCTAATTGCTTAGTAGATCTAGAAATGCCTTGTGATAAATGGACTCAATTCTTAGAGGACTTTGCATTTACGATTGACCACCATACATAATGCTAAATTGACATTCAATTTATTCTCCGGAGAAAGAGCACTGTCGCACAACAGTGGTACTTTCTGAAGATTAGTCTTATGATCTTTTTCTTGTTGGTGCAATTTATTTAAGGATGTCTACGTTGCTTTATCATTTTCTTTGATATTAAATTAAATACGTCAATTTCAAAGTGAAATGATGGGAGTGTAAATGTTTGATAGTTATACCAATTATTACGAATTGTCATTATAAGATGAACAGTATCATACATAAGGTACAATGTTCTTCTAGAAAATAGACACTGAATTATAAAATTATTGCTAGAAGAATAGAATGAACACAGGTTTATGTATACTGAAATAATTATTCTGCTATTGTCACAAACAAATCCCCAGACTTTGAAATTATGTCGATGCAACAATTCCAATATGGAGGTTATGTGATCAATAAGAACATTAGCAGTGGTTTTTACTAGAGGAATAGATTTTATAATAAAATTCTTCTTATTTCTACAAATGAAATTTACCATGAAAGAATAAATGCTTTGGTATGGTTGACCACTCTCATCAATCCCACAAAATTGCACTCCAGAGTAGGAAGCAGTTCGCTGTAAAAACAGCTCATCAAATGACATAATGCAGTAGAGAGAATGATGAGATTCTGAGAATTTCATAATGAACTTGTCTATATCCAGTGCTCCACTGGTAATATTATAGAGTGATCTAGTAGTAGGTAATGAAAAATACTCTCTGACTAGTTCGTAAAAACTTAACAATGAAAAACGTAATAAAATTGAAAATTTTAAAATGAGATTAAAATATGAACACTTTTCTTTAGAGATCATTGTAATTAAATCTTGTAGCAATTAAAGATTACCAAAACTTTCGAATTCCTCACATTTCAATTTCAAATAATTACAGAGTTCAGAAAATTGACTTTTTCTGCTAAGTTTGCAACCATGGATTGATCTAAACAATTGTGGATACGGAAGTGCAGAACAATTAATTTAGATACTGATTTTAAAAGAAGTGTATATAATCAGAGTTTCTTGAACTATTGGAATTGGATCAGTGATATTAAATATTCTAAATCACTTGTCTTTTTGTTCCAAGTACCAATTGGCAGGAATGATGTCTGGAGAAATATCAGCAATTGACTGTATAACATCTGATGATGAAAATGCTTCAAATTGATCTGGTTGTCGCCTATCTTTTGATGGATTATGAGGAGTCGAAAATGTAGTCTAAGCAAATATGTCTATGTTCTTGCTTAAATTATAAAAGTTAACTATTAAATAGACAAAACAAACTTAACACCTCTAAATTATTATATTATCATTCTTCATAATATAACATCCTCTACCAGGCATTATTAATGTTTGTCTTTTGTTACTGCATAACACTAGTCATAGTTTTGCGGGACTGCTTTGGCTTTTGTTTCTATTAACACAATGTAACTAGATATAACTGTTCACTATTTAGAAAATGAAGCCATGCAGTGATTTATTCAATGATCAATAGTGGGCATCTGCCCAAATCTGATCTCCACATCCAGTTTCACCAGTCATTTGATGTTCCATTTGATTGAGTTCCACCTCTCAGCTCCATTGTTTCCTTTTTTTGTACCCTATCCTAGCTCAGTGCATATTCAAGACGTGACACAATTTGACTTAAACTCTATTTTGTAAAAGTGTTCCATTTGTTTGCAACCTGACTTGTTACTAGCTGCTTACTTAATGTTACTTGTAGCCATTACCAAAATATACTGGCTTTAATAAATGTATTAATATCAAGCAGCTCCTAATGTTACATTTATAAGTCTCCTAATGTTCAGTCACTTTATCTGTCATTTATAGGTCACTAATTTGGATCTAGAATATTATTAATATATTCAATAGGTTTTGGTTATCCAACTGTTTGTTCAAAGTTAATTATTTTAATACATGTATTCAATGATCGCTAGTCAACTATTTGAGAGAAAAACTCCTACACCTAATTTATGTGCACTTTCATGGTCTGGCACAGGGACCCTTGAATCATTCTCAATGATCGATCCAGACCACTACTAAACACCACTTGATTAGCTCGATATTGTATTAAATAATCAAACCTTTATAGTAGAAACAAAATAAGAATTCCAAATAAAATTCTTTATCAATTCCTTACAGTATATAATTCGTATTTATAGTAATTCCATAAGTAGTACCTGTTGATTTCAAATTTAAACTTTTCTTCTGCCAAGATGGCGGCTAAAAATAATGGAAATGATTTCACCCCCTTGTTTTGCCAAAAGTATTATTATTGACCAATACTAATCTCTCATTTGTGACACATATTGTTTCTTAGTTGCATAGTACAAATAAATCTAAATTAATCTAATTGATCTAAATACAATATTTCTAATCATTGTTTCTTTGATCTTATTCTCACTTCACATAATGTTTGCAGCTTATTTTTGATTTTATTTGGATGATGCTACATGCCCTCCTCAGATTGCATTATTTTTAGCACAGCTCATTCTCCATGTACCAGTGTCTCTGCCTTCTGAATTATTGACTCTGCATGCTGATCTTCCCATGCGGTTTTTTCAAATTCATCGTTTTTTGTCATTTTCAAGACATTTTTTTGTCTCATTTGTTTGTTATGGTGTTTGCATATTTCAAGAGCTTCGCCTTTCAAATATCCTCTGCTATTAGTGTAATTTCTCTTAATTTGTTGATCTTTTGTGAGAATATTTCATAGTATTTCTGATATAACTGTATACCTTTGATTCCTATCAATAGCATCATTTGCACGTCAGCCCTACTCATGTGGCTAGGTCTCTGATCTGATTGTCTGGGTAGAAAAACATAAATACTTTTCTTAAGCTATGAGTATTTGCCACGTCCTTATAAAAGAAGCTGATGTTGTCTCTTACTTCTTGTTCACTAATTTCATTTGGATTTGTTTTTGTTAATAAGCATCATTGTTATGATTTCAACTCTCTTTGTTACATTGTAGTAGCAGTACTTTCTCTCCCAGATGTCTGTCCACACGATGTCATTCACTCCAGAGAATAGCATTATTGCTTTTGGAGTGTGGCTTTCTATCTCTTTCGTCAGATCTTGTAGTTGTAAGTTGATAGGTTTTTCTTTTGTATACAGTTCTTATGGCATTATTGTTCCTTCAATGTATACCCTCTCTATATTATCATTCTTCAGCATTATTTCTATCAATCTCTTGTAGTCGTCACATTCTACTATAGCTTTTGCCTTCTTTTCCGCATTTATGTATGACTTGTATTCATGCAAGAAGGTTTTCACAACTCTAACCTCTTTTGGCCGTCTCCAATGTGGGAGGACCATTGGTATTGCAACTGTTTCCAGTGGTGTGCAGATTAGGATTTTTGTTTCAATCTGTCTTTCTATGTAAGGGTATGAGCCTTCCATAGTTGGTGCTGTTGCTTAGCCTATTGTAGCGGGGTAATTCATTTTTGCTTCTGAGATGGTGTTCCAAAATGCCTGTGTGAGTCCCGTTCTGCTTAATTTTAATCGTATTTTGTCTTTAATGTCTATTCTTGCTGTTATGCATTTGATGTCTACTGCTAACTGATAATATGGTTTTAGCAACTCTTCCAGTTCAGTCTTTGTGAATGCTTCCATAAACATTAACTTCATTGTCACCACCATTTGCTGTCCCTAATATTTTGAAAGTTTCTTTCTTTAATCTCTCTGGTTTCCCAAGTTACTTTTATTTCAACTAGGAACCATTCATTGTCAGTATCAATCCACTTGATTGTTCTCACTGGGCACACTTCTTCCCACTTCTCTATATTTATTCTATTGATTGTTTGCTGTGTTTTAGGAGACAATGGTAACTGTGAGGATGTTAGCAGTTCTTCCTCTTCCATCACCTCCCTCTGTGTTTTTGTTACCATTTCACAGACTTCCACTGGTTCAGTTATTCCTCCTTTTTTCATCACTTCTGCACTCCATATTATTTTCGTAAATGTGCAGCGTGGGCTGTCTCATTCATATCTCTCCATTTCTTTTTCAAGGGTTTTCTGCACATTTTTTTGTATTGCTATTTTCCTATTTCTTCTGTGCTTGCCAGCTTCTGTTTATTATTTTTTCTTGTGGTTATCCATGGTTGATTTTCCATCTGCCTCAGCCATGTTTCTGATGTTTCTCCCCACATATATTTTATATTGTAATTTTGCTTGGACATATCCCTGTTTTGTTGGCCATGTCTACTATCAACATTTTCCCAATCAGGCTCTCATTCATTATCATGTGACTGAGTATCTTCTCCATTGTTTGTACTGGTTTTTCTGATTTAATTGGGTGAATCCAACCTTTCAATGTGGCCATTCAGCAACCAATTCTTTGTTTGTGTATTAATCAGGGCTAATGCTATTTTGAATCTCTTTGCTTTCATTAGCTTGTGTCTGATGTGAAGGAAATAGGGAGTTTTAATTCTGTATATTCTGTTGTAAATATTGCTAGTATCCATGCTGTTGTTCTAAAGCAGATTTCCAGCACATTCTTTTCTTCAAATATTAGCTGTTTGAAATCCTTTTTGGTGTGTAGTTCATAGGCTTTGTTCACTTCTGTTAGTACCATTTCTACCAATTTGTTGAACTTATGTGATGGTGCCTTGATCTTTATTTCTAGCCAGCTCTCCTCCACTTTCTGTTGCAGTTTCATATTCTTCCATACTTTCTGAATCTGTTGTAGATGTTCTTGCCATTGTGTTAAGCTACATTTTATAAATAACAAGTTGGCTTTTTCTATGCCATCTGTGTCTGCCATCATTTTGATTGTTTTAGTTTGTTTGTAGAGGTCGATCACAATGCATGGATCCACCATTATTTTGTATATCTGCACCCAATAGTTTATTTGTAGATCGAATCAAATTACTTCTGGGATGGTTGTGTCTATTGGTGTTTTCTCTCAAAGGAAAATATTCTCTGTTTGCATGCATGCATCTTGTAGATGTTCTGGAATGGTATCAATTGTTGACCTTGTGATTATTACTACTCTCACTTTTTGTACTTTCACCATTTGTAGTGTTTGATCAATGTTTTTCTCCAAGTTTTTTGTGTATTCTTGTTCTTTCAACATGTGTATGATTGTGAGGTTTTCTTCATCCATGTTTATTTCCAGAATTTCCGCTATCTTATCCTTGTATGCCATTATTGTTTGTGTTGTTTCCAATGTGAAGTCTTTGTTAAATGCAATGTGTAGTGTGCTTTGCATATATGGCCTTTCTGATGTTTTATTCATTTCCTGTGGGTAGCTTATAATCACATTTACTTTCAGTCTGTTGTTAGTGTTGAGCACTATCAGTAAATTTCTTCCTTCAAGTTTTGCAACCTTTCTTATCTGAGCCTATGTTTCTGGGGATAGTTTTGCAAATGCATTGTAATGCATTTTTAATGTTCCTATGAAGTATGGGTGTAACGTTTCTCTATTGATTTTAGACATGCATCTTTCTATCTCTTTTGATCATACTGTTCTCTCCAAGGTAGTCTATGAGGAGGAGTGAAGCTGGGTCATCCATAGTGGTAATCTGCTGGTGCTTGGTTCACAGTCCATGGGCTGTGAATCTGTGCTGATAGTTTCTACTGATTCACCCTTGAATAGGTTCACAGTTACTCCTACCAGCATTTGAGCAGGTGTGGTTCCAGTGGGGATAACATCAGCCTTGAATCACTTTTGTATCTCCACAGTTCTTCCACCACTTGCACCTTCCTCTGGAACTCCTAGTGTCTCATTGCCCTTGAATTGGCGTCATGGACACTTGGAAGGAAAGTTGTGCTGCTGTGCACCAGTTTTCTGCATGCCCTTGAATTGGTGGTGCAGATCCCTGATGGGAGAGGCTCTTTGTCTGTTGTTCTCCCTGCTCTTGAATCAGCCTTGGGGACTACTAGGACGCCTTCTCACTCTACATTGTCTATTCATTGGTTCCTCATTCTCATCCCTTCTGCCCTTGAGTCAACATCTGGTTTGAGAACTTCTTCAAACTCTCCTTCTCCTGTTCATGTTTGAGAGCTCCTCTGGCTGTTGATTCCTGTGCAATCTCTTCTTCAGAGGTGGGTGCATCATTCTCTTCTAGATTCCTAAATTCAGTAAGTAAATTTAAATCCCATATTTCAGGGTCATATATAGGTTTATTCCTTGCGGTCCTTTGGGGCAGCACTCTTTCTGTCATGCTATCATCTCCAATGTCTGCTGAGAATTCGTCATCAAATCCTTCTTTGTGTATGCTATCTAAATCATACATATCATATATAATTTCATTGCCATTAATTTGGCATATTTTGAATTTGGTGTTCTCATCTATTTTTCTCTCTTTGATGTCTGCTGTTGCTCTCTTAGAGTTTTGAAATTGTAAGAGTCTATTATTGTCTAGCATATAATCATTATTTGGTAGTGTTTGTGTTATCATGTGGGAGCTGGACCATACTGTTTTCTACTTCCAGACTTGGTTCATGTCTGTGAGTTTGATCAGTGTGAACACACATACCTTGTCTCCTACTTTATGTTCATGACCATAAATTTTTTTATTATAATTTCACTGCTGTCTCACTGCTAATTTTTTATGTTGTGGCACATTGTTTTGTGGATTCCTTTGATCTGTTTCTTCAGTTGTTTCACATATTCCTTATCCAATTTTCCACTATAGTTAGTGTACTGCATTGATAGCAATGTCGCCACTTCTCTTCTGAACATTGCCTTGAATGGTGAGATTCCCATGGTTGCATGTACTGATGTATTGCAATAGTACTTGATCATCTCGATGACTTCTCTTTATTTGTTTCCCCCTATTCTTGATGTTGGCACTCTGATTAACTTGATTAACATTTGATTAAGTCACTCCACTGCTCTGTTGGCTTGTGGATGGTATGCTGTCATTTATTTGCTTGCAATCTCCAGGAGTTTTGCCATCTCTTGGAAAAGTCCACTCTCAAATTGAGGCCCCTTATCTGTTATGATTGTTTCCATCAGCCCAAGTCATATGATCCCTTCTTTAAATACTAGTTCTGCTGTGGCTTCTGCAGTGATGTTCTTCATGGGGACCATCCTTGCATATTTTGTAAAATTGTCTACCATCACTAGTAGATATTGATAGCCTTCTGCATTGTTTGACAACATTTCCAGTTCTATGTGGACTATTTCCTTTGGTTGTGTTGTGATAATCTTCTCCAGTGGTGCCCTTTGTGTTGGAAAGTGTTGTTTGTTGTGTAGAAGGCATGTGGTGCACTTGTTGATGATATCTTTGACAACCTTCCTCATGGATGTTGTTATAAACCTTGCATTGAAGGTTTTTTCCAGGTGTCCCTTTTTGTGTATTTTCCTTACCAATTCTCTTTTAAAATAGTTTGGTATTGCAATCTGGTTGTTGCTGGCTTCAACATATAGCAATCCATTTTGCTTTATCTTGCATTTGTAGAGTTTGTAGTATCCTGCCATTAGTTTTGATAGTGTTGTCTGAGGTTCTTCTATCTTCTTTATGATTTCACTGAGGATTATGTTGTCTCTCTGTTTATCTGCTATTTCTTTTTCAGATATTTCCTCCCTCATTAGTATTGGTAGCATGGCTTGACTTTTTTTGTCCATGTTTATTTCTGGTAATCCTTCATATTCAGTGTGTGGCAAAAATTGAAACTGTTTTTTCTCTCCATCTATTTTTACTGCATCTCTCTGATATTCTGGTAGTGATGTCCAGAAGTCTGCATTGTTATGTAGGGTGCATTTCCTATGCTCAATTGTGAATGTGAACTCATTCAAGTATTCAATCCATCATGACACTATTCCAGACTTGTCTCCTGAAAACTTCTTCAACCATGCCAATGCACTGTTGTCTGTGTGTACCCTGAATTCTCTACCAACCAGGAAGTGTCGAAATTTTTTAGTGCTTTCAATTAGTGTGAGCATCTCCACTTTAGTAGATCCATAGTTTTCTTTGCTTGCTCTCAACTTTTGACTGAAAAATTGAATGGCGACTTCTTTCCTGTTTTTCATTTGTCCCAACATGGCCCCAATCAGCACTATACTTGCATTGCAGTATAAATTTTTTGTTGTAGTCCAGTGTGTTAAGTGATGGTAGTTTAGCTAATTCTTCTTTGATGTTGTCTAATTCTTCCTGCTCCTGCCAGGTCCATACAAATGGTACCAATTTCCTCATTAATCTTGTCATCCTTACTGTCTTTCTGGCTATGTTTGGGATGAAAGTCCAGTAGTAGTTGAAGAATCCCATTATCCTCTGTATATCCTTCTTGTTATTAGGCTTTTCTATATTATGGATCATTTCTCTGACATTGTCCTTCATGCATATCCTGCCTTTCTCTATTGTTTGCCCTAGAAATACTATTTTCTCTTTGAGAATTTCACATTTGTTCCCATTGATCCAAAGTCCTGTGTTCTCAAATATTGTTAACATTCTTTCTAATTTTTTCAGATGTTCTTGTATTGTATCACTAGTAACTATGATATCATCTATATAGGCGTTGACTCCTTCCTCCTGTAACATCCTGTACCAGGCTTTATCACCATTGATTCATTGTTACCTCGTAACATTGACTGTGTTATTGCGGGTAAGGATTTACTTTGTGTTACTGCTTGTCTAGTTTCTTCTATCACTATTTAGGTGACGAAACAATGCGGTAACCTCTGCATCTATCTTTCAGTGGGCATCTGCCCGAAGTGCATCTCCACATCCAACTTTACCATTCCATCCACTGCTTGGGTGCCACTTCTCAGCTCAATCAAGATAGCTTATGTGTACCCTACATTAGCTTGGTGCTTACTCAAGGCATGACACAACTCGACTTAATCTCTATTGTGTGAAAGTGTTTTATCTACTTGCAACTGGAAATGGTCACTAGTTGTTCATTTAATATTGTATGTAGCCATTATCGAAAAATATTGGCTTTGTTAAATAGATATCAAACAACTTCCTAACCCACATTTACAATTACTACATGTAAAATCATTGTTGGTTGATTATCAGTCATTAATTTGGATCTAGAATAATAATAATATAATTCCTAGAGTTAGGTCATCCAACCATTTGTTGACAATTAATTTATCTAATACATGTAGTTTGAAATGCTCGTTGGATAATCAAGAGAAAACCCCTATACCTAACTTAAGTGCACTTTCGTGATCTGGCACAGAGACCCTTGAATCGTTCCCTGTGATGGATCCAGACCACTACTAAACACTGCTTGATTAGCTCGACATTGTATTAAATAATCAAACTGTTAATAAGAGGAAAAATAATAAGAATTCTAAGTAAAATTCTTTATCAACTCTAACAATAGTTTTAATTGTATTTATAGTAATTTGAAGATAAGTACCTGTCGATTCAAATTTAAACGTCTGCCAAGATGGCGGCTAAAAATAACATAAGCAACAATTTGTCAAAAATGTTTTATTGACGTATGTTATTTTCTTGGTTGCAATATACAAATCAAACTGAAATAATCACACTTGATTTAATCATAAAATTTTTTAATCACTTTCTTTTCAATCTTAGTATCTTCTGCGATGTTTGCAGCTTATTTCTGTTTTATTTGGATGATGCTACACAGCCCCCTCTGCTTGCGTTATTTTGAGCACAGCTCGCTCTCCATGCACCAGAGTGTCTGCTTTTCAAATAATCGTTTCTGCCTGCTGATTGGACCACGCTGTTTTTTCGAATTCCGCCTGTTTGGTCATTTTTAGCACTGCTTCTCTTTCTGTAGTTGTAACATTTGCGTATCTTAGGAACTGGGTTTCTCTAATATCTTCAGCTATTGGTGTCAGTTCTCTTAGCTCGTTAATTTTTTGTGAGAAGATGTCATAGTATTTTTGGTATAGCTGGATTCCCTTGATGCTGATCATAAGAGTCATTTGTGCGTCGGCTCTACTTGTGTGTGCTAGATCTTCCCTAATCTGATTATCAGGGTAAAAGAACATGAAAACTTTTCTCAAACTTCGAGTGTTTGCCACATCCTTGTAGAAAAAGCTGATTTTATTTCTGACTTCTTCTTCTGTGATTGTGTTGGGGTCGTTTTTGTTTATTCTCATCATCATGACGATTTCGACCCTTTTTGTGATGTCATAATATCGATATCTTTTCTCCCATATATCATTCCATACTATATCATTCACTCCAGAGAATAGCATTATTGCTCTTGGGTTTCTTTCTTCAATCTCTTTTCTCAAGTTTTGTAACTGTACATTTATTGGTTTCCTGTGTGTGTACAGTTGATCTGGCGTTATCATGCCTTCAATATAGACGTGTTCTTTGTTATTCTGTTGTAACAATATTGCTTTCAATTTTTTGTAATCGTCTCTATCCACTATTGCTTTTGCTTTCTTTTTGGTGTTCACATATGATTTGTATTCATGTAAGTAAGTTTTTGCGACCTTGACGTCCTTTGGTATTCTCCAACGTGGGAGGACCATGGGTTTTGCAATGGTTTCTGGTGGTGTGCAGATGAGGAGTTTCATTTCGATTTCTCATTCTATATGCCAGTATGAGCCTTCTGTTGTTGGTGCTGTTGCTAATCCTATGGTGGCGGGGTAATTCATTTTCGCCTCGGGAATCATATCACAGAATGCTTGTTTTAGTCCCCTTTGACTTAGTTTTATTCATAGTTCTTCTGTCATCTCTACTCTTGAGGTAATACACTCAACGTCTATAGTGAGTTGGTTATATGGTCGTAATAATTCCTCCAGCTCTGTTTGTGTAAAAGCTTTGGTAAACATGAGTTTCATCATCACTACAGTTTGTTGTTCTCTGATACACTGGAAGTTTCTTTCTTTTATATCTTTTGATTCTTTTGTTATTTTAATTTCAACCACTCAATGGTCTTAGCTGGACTGATCTCTCCCCACTTTTCTATGTTAATTCTTTCAATTGTTTGCTGTGTTTTGGGGGATAGTAGTAATCTCGATGATGTCAATAACTGTTCCTTTTCTAGCATTTCTGCTTGGCTCTTTGTGATCATTTCGCACACTTCTACTGGTTCTGTGATACCTCCTCTCTTCATCATTTTGGCGCTTCTGAGGATCTTAGTAAATTTGCATCATGGACTGTGTTTCTCATAGCATCTCATTTCGTAATCTAGTATGTTCTGTACATTTTTCTGCATTATTATGTTTCAGATGTCTGCTGTGCTCACCAGTTTTCTTTTGATGATCTTTTTCATTGTGAACCATGGTTTGTTTTGAAGCTGTTTCATCCGTGTCTCGGATGTTGCTCCCCACATGTATTTTCTCATAGGCTCATAAATATACAGATTTTGCTTGGGCATATCCCTGTCTTGTTAGCAATGCTTATTGATGATTTTTTCCCCAACGGATTTTCTTGCATGATTATTCTGCTCAGTATTTTCTCCATTGCTTGCACTGGTTTTTCTGTTCTGTTTGGTGATTCCATTTTTCTGGTATGTCCCTTTAATAACCAGTTCTTTGTTTGGGTGTTGATCGGGGATATCACAATTTTGTTTCTTTTTGCCTTTGTCAACTTGTGCCAGGTTTGTCACGAGATCGGTAATTTTAGTTCCACTTCTTCCGTTGTGAAGATGGCTAATATCCATGCTGTAGTTCTATAACATATCTCTGGTGCATTCTTCTCCTCGAATATCATTTGTTTAAAATCTTTCTTTGTATTTAATTCGTAGGCTCGGTTCACTTCTGTTAGCGCAGTTTCAATTGTTTTGTGGAATTTCTTGGATGGTGTGTCAACTTTTTGTTTTAATTTCATTGTTTTCCAAATTGTTTGAATCTGTTGTAGATGTTCCTGACGTTGTGTAAATTTGCACTTTATAAACAGAATGTTCGCCTTCTCAATGCCTTTGGTTTCCATTGTTAGTTCTATGGTTTTTGTTTGCCTATACAGATTGATTGCTATACACAGGTCTACCATGATTCAGTAGATCTGTGCCCAATAGTCTATTTGTAGATCCAGGCATATCAGCTCTGGGATCATTGTATTTTTCTCTGATTTCTTCCATGGGAAGATATTTTCTCCCATTTGACATGCATTTTCCAGATGGCCAGGAATCTCTTCTTCTGTTGTGATTGTTATTAGTACAATTCTGACGTTTTGTACTCTTGCCATCCTCATCGTGTCATCTATTTTCTTTTCTAACGTTTTTGTGTATTCTTTTTGTTTTAGGATGTGTATAATTGTCAGATTATCCGCGTCCATATTGATTTCTTTTATCTCCGCAATTTTATCTTTATATGCCATTATTGCTTGGGCTGTGTCTAGTGTAAATGCATCATCAAATATGACGTGCACCGTACTGCGCATATATGGCCTTTCTAGCATTTCATTCATTTCCTCAATAGCTAATAATTACATTGACTTTTGGCCTGTTTGTGGCATTGAGCACAATTGGTAAGAACTTCCCTTCAATCCTTGTGACTTTCCATATGTGGGACTTTGTTTCTGGTGATAATTTCGCGAATGCATTATAGCGCATTTTGACGTTCCTATGAAATAGGGGTGTAGTGTTTCTCCATCTATTTTTGACATCTGTTTTTCTCTCTCATTTGATCTTACAGTTCGTTGGGAGGTTGTGTCTGAGGAGGCGTGTAGCTGGGTCATCCTAAATGGTAATCTACTGGTGCTCTGTTCACAGTCCGGAGGCTGTGAATCTGTGCTGATATTTTCTACTGCTTCGCCCTTGAATCAGCTTGCAGTTACTTGTATCAGCACTTGACCAGCTGTGGTTCTGGATGAGATAACGTCAGCCTTGAATCGCTTTCAGATCTCCATGGTTCTTCCACCACTTACACCTTCCTCTGGATCTCTGTGTGTTTCACTGCCCTTGAATTGGCAAAGTGGACTGTGGGAAGGAAAGTTGTGCTGTGCACCAGTTTTCTGCGTGGCCTTGAATCAGAGGTGCAGATCCCTGGTGGGAGAGGCTTTTTGTCTGTTTGTCTCTCTGCCCTTGAATCCGCCTTGAGGACTACTAGGATGTGGTCTCACTCTACGTTGTCTATTCTTTGGCTGTTCGTTCTCATCCCTTCTGCATTTGATTTGACTTCCAGTTTGAGAACTTCTTCGTATCCTTCTCCTTCTGTTTGTTGTTGAGAGTCCCTCTGTCTGCTGGGCTCTGCGCACTCTCTTCCTCATTGGTGGGTGCATCATTTCATTCTATTCTCCTAAATGCAGTTAATAAATTTATATCCCATGTCTCAGGGTCATATATAGGTTTATTTCTCACTGCCCTTTGAGGTAGTATCCTACTCAGGTCATCATCCGTGGTCTCTGGTGTATATTCATCCTCAAATTCTTCTTTGTGTACACTATCTAAATCATACATATCGTATACAACCTAATTGCTGTTAATTCAGCATATTTTAAATTCAGCGTTGTCATCTATTTTTGTTTCTTCAATGTCTGCTGTTGCTCTCTTCAGACTTTGAAAATGTAAAAGTCTATTATTGTCTAACATGTATTCATTGTTCAGCAGTGTTTGTGTTATTGTGTGTGGGCCAGACCATACTGTTTTCAACTTCCAGACTTGGTTTGTGTCGACGAGTTTAATCAGTGTGAATGCATATACTTTATCACCTACCTTATGTGCGTGACCATAAATTTTTTGTTATAGTTGTGTTGTTGTCTCACTGCTGACTTCTTAATGTTGGGACACATCATTTCGTGGATTCCCATGATCTGATTCCTTAGTTTTTGTATGTATGTGTTGTCCAACTTCCCACTGTAATTGGTATACTGCATCAATAGCAGGGTTGTTGCCTCTCTCCCGAACTTGGCTTTGAATGGTGATATTCTGGTTGTTGCATGTACTGAGGTGTTGTAGTAATATTCGATCATTTCGATAACCTCTCTCCATTTATTTCCTCCTATTTGTGTTGTAGCCACTCTAATCAGCTTAATCAATGTTTGGTTAAGTCACTCCACTGCTCCGTTAGCCTGAGGGTGATGGGAGGTTGTCCATTCACTTGTGATTTCCAGTAGTTTTGCCATTTCTTAAAAAGTCCACTTTCAAATTGAGGCCCTTTATCTGTTATGATCATCTCCATCAGTCCCAGTCTCAATATCCATTCTTTCAAAACTAGCTCAGCTGTTGTTTCTGCTGTGGTGTTCCACATCAGGACCATCCTCACGTATTTGGTGAAGCTGTCCACCATAACTAGTNTTATATGCCATTATTGCTTGGGCTGTGTCTAGTGTAAATGCATCATCAAATATGACGTGCACCGTACTGCGCATATATGGCCTTTCTAGCATTTCATTCATTTCCTGTGGATAGCTAATATATACATTGACTTTTGGCCTGTTAGTGGCATTGAACACAATTGGTAAGAATTTTCCTTTGATCCTTGCAACTTTCCGTATGTGGGACTTTGTTTCCGGCAATAATTTCGTGAATGCGTTATAGCGCATTTTTGACATTCCCATGAGATAGGGGTGTAACGTTTCTCCATCTATTTTTGACATCTGTTTTTCAATCTGACAGTTTGTTCTGAGGTTGTGTCTGAGGAGGCGTGTAGCTGGGTCATCCTAAATGGTAATCTTTGAGAGTCCCTCTGTCTGCTGGGCTCTGCGCACTCTCTTCCTCATTGGTGGGTGCATCATTTCATTCTATTCTCCTAAATGCAGTTAATAAATTTATATCCCATGTCTCAGGGTCATATATAGGTTTATTTCTCACTGCCCTCTGAGGTAGTATCCTACTTGGGTCATCATCCGTGGTCTCTGGTGTATATTCATCCTCAAATTCTTCTTTGTGTACACTATCTAAATCATACATATCGTATACAACCTAATTGCTGTTAATTCAGCATATTTTAAATTCAGCGTTGTCATCTATTTTTGTTTCTTCAATGTCTGCTGTTGCTCTCTTCAGACTTTGAAAATGTAAAAGTCTATTATTGTCTAACATGTATTCATTGTTCAGCAGTGTTTGTGTTATCGTGTGTGGGCCAGACCATACTGTTTTCAACTTCCGGACTTGGTTTGTGTCGACGAGTTTAATCAGTGTGAATGCATATACTTTATCACCTACCTTATGTGCGTGACCATAAATTTTTTGTTATAGTTGTGTTGTTGTCTTACTGCTGACTTCTTAATGTTGTGACACATCATTTCGTGGATTCCCATGATCTGATTCCTTAGTTGTTGTATGTATGCATTGTCCAACTTACTGCTGTAATTGGTATACTGCATCAATAGTGGGGTTGTTGCCTCTCTTTCAAACATGGCTTTGAGAGGTGATACTCCAGTAGTTGCATGTACCGAGGTATTGTAATAATATTCAATCATTTCTATGACCACTCTCCATTTATTTCCTCCTATTCATGTTGTCGCCACCCTGATCAGCTTAATCAATGTTTGGTTAAGTCACTCCACTGCTCTGTTTGCCTGAGGATGATATGTGGTTGTGCATTCACTAGCAATTTCTAATAATTTTGCCATTTCTTGAAATAATCCACTCTTGAACTGTGGCCCTTTGTCTGTTTTAATTGTCTCCATCAGTCCCAGTTTCAATATCCATTCTTTTAGAACTAGCTCAGCTGTAGTTTCTGCTGTGGTGTTCTGCATTGGGACCATCCTTGCGTATTTGGTGAAGTTGTCCACCATAACTAATAAGTACTGATAGCCTTTGGAATCTTTTGATAACATTTTGAGATTGATGTGAACTATCTCATTGGGTTGTGTCATGATGATTTTTTCCAGTGGTGCTTGCTGTGTTGGGAAATGCTGTTTATTATTTAGGAGGCATGTGGTGCATTTGTTAATGATGTCTTCCACGACTTTCCTGACAGCTGTTGTTATTAAACAGGCGTTAAATGTTTTCTCTGTCTGTGTTATTCCTAAATGGCCCTTCTCGTGGATCTTACATATTAGTTCCCTCTTGAAATAGTCCGGTATTGCAATTTGATTGTTTCCAGCTTCGACATATAGCAGTCCATTCTTGTTGGTCTTCCACTTGTAACATTTGTAGTACCCTGCCGTTATCTTGGATAATGTTGTTTGTGGTTCTTTAAGTTTCTTGATGATCTCACTTAGGATTATGTCATCTTTTTGTTTGTCCACTATCTCCTGTTCTGTTATTTCCTCTCTTATTAGTATTGGTAGCACTGCTTGACCCTTTTTATCAACATTTATTTCCGGTAGTCCCTCATATTCAGTGTGAGGCAGGAACTGAAATTGCTTCATTTCTCCATCAGTCTTTGTTGCATCTCTTTGGTACTCTGGGAGTGATGTCCAGAAGTCTGCCTTGTTATGTAATGTGCCTTTTCTGTGTTTGATTGTAAATGTGAATTCATTTAGATACTCAATCCACCAAGAAACTATACTGGATTTGTCTCCTGAAAACTTCTTTAGCCAGGCCAGAACGCTGTTGTCTGTTCATACTCTGAATTCCCTTCCTATGAGGAAGTGTTGAAACTTTTTAATACTTTCAATCAGCACGAGCAGTTCAACCTTAGTGGAGCCGTAGTTTTCTTTGCTGGCCAGTAGCTTGTGACTGAAAAACTGGAGGGGCACTTCTTTTCCATTTCTCATTTGGCCCAATGTTGCTCCAATTGCCACCTTGCTTGCATTGCAGTCCAATATAAACTGTTTGTTGTAATCAAGTGTATTGAGGGAAGGTAATTCTGCAAACTCTTCCTTGATGTTGTCAAGTTCCTCTTGTTCTTTCCATGTCCATACAAATGGAACTGCCTTCCTCATCAATTGAGTCATTTTTGCTGTTTTTCCAGCAATGTTTGGGATAAAGGTTCCATAATAATTGAAAAATCCCATGATTCTCTGGATATATTTTTTGTTGTTTGGCTTCTTAATTTTCCGGATCATTTCTCGGGCATTATCCTTCATACAGATCCTTCCTTTTTCTATTGTTCTTCTGAGGAAGACTATTTTCTCCTTGAGGATGTCACATTTATTTCCATTAATCCGGAGTCCCGCGTTCTCTAAAATTGTTAGTGTTCTTTCCAATTTCTCCAGGTGTTCTAGGACTGTATCACTTGTGACTATGATGTCGTCTATATAGGCATCAACTCCTTCTTTCATTCAATGTGTCTTGTTCTTGAGTACCTTTGTTATATATCTCTGGAACGTTGCTGGTGTGTTGCAGAGTCCAAACACCATATAAATCCATTTGTATAGTCCATATGGAGTTATGAATGCTGTCTTCTCTATGTCCTCCTCCTTTATTTTCACTTGCCAATAGGCTTTGCATAGATCTAGTGTTGTGAAATATTTATGTTTGCTGGCTTCATAGAGCATGTCCTCTATTTGCAGTAAGGGGTATGAATCTTTCTTTGTTACTTCATTGAGTTTGCGGAAATCAATGCATAGGCGGTACTTGTTTCCTTGCTTTATGAACACAGTTGGTGCTACATATGGGCTTTCGCTTGGTCAAATGATCTTATTGTTTATTAGTTCTTCTAGTATCTGGTTGTATTCTTCCTTTAGCTGCTCAGGTACTCTTCTGACTGGCAGCTTGATCAGTTTATCCGTTGTTGTTACGATTTTATGTTTCTCGCCTACCACTTGACCAACACTTATCTCCCCGTAATTGAATATACGTTTATGCTTCTCTAAGAGTGTTCTTAATTGCATGATATCTCGTTCTTCCAGATGTTGATAGTCTTCATCCATTATCTCCTGTATCCTATGTGTGTCTTCCTCTTCTGCTTTCATCCCAACGCCCTTGAATAAGCTTTTGGGAGTACTCGCAACTTCGATGGTGTTCATCCACTCACCCCTGAGTCAGCCATGTGGAGTACTATCCAATTTCCTTTGCAAGTCCTTGAGTCGACCATGCAAATTACTTGCTCCATCGTCGTCTTCCATTGCCTTCCAGATGAGTCTGATGTTAGTTCAAATGTATTTTCCATATATTCTTATTTGGGATTTTTTCAGGTTCACGTTCTGGTTTGTAGTGTTGAGTATTGGTACCCTTCCTTTGCCATTTTTTATTGTACAAACACTAGACAGCATTGAAACTCTTTTGGTGCTGATAACTTTATTGTCCTATAGCATTATGTCAGCTGTGATATTTTCTTCTGTCCCAATTGTGTGCATTTTCCATTGATGCGGCTGTAGATGAATGTCTTCTTGCAGTTAAAACGTGATTGTTTTCTGTTTCTCTTGCTCCTCTTCAATTTCCATTTCCCCCTTTTTTACCTTTATCATCTTGTTCACATAGTTAATGACACAACTGTTTTTTGTCAGAAAATCATTTCCCAATATGACTTTGTATGGCAATGCATTATTGTGTGTGTCTACCNCTCCAATTGCCACCTTGCTTGCATTGCAGTCCAATATAAACTGTTTGTTGTAATCAAGTGTATTGAGGGAAGGTAATTCTGCAAACTCTTCCTTGATGTTGTCAAGTTCCTCTTGTTCTTCCCATGTCCATATGAATGGAACCGCTTTCCTCATTAATTGAGTCATCTTCGCCGTCTTTCCAGCTATGTTCAGGATGAATGTTCCATAATAATTGAAAAATCCCATGATTCTCTGGATATATTTTTTGTTGTTTGGCTTCTTAATTTTCCGGATCATTTCTCGGGCATTATCCTTCATACAGATCCTTCCTTTTTCTATTGTTCTTCTGAGGAAGACTATTTTCTCCTTGAGGATGTCACATTTATTTCCATTAATCCGGAGTCCCGCGTTCTCTAAAATTGTTAGTGTTCTTTCCAATTTCTCCAGGTGTTCTAGGACTGTATCACTTGTGACTATGATGTCGTCTATATAGGCATCAACTCCTTCTTTCATTCAATGTGTCTTGTTCTTGAGTACCTTTGTTATATATCTCTGGAACGTTGCTGGTGTGTTGCAGAGTCCAAACACCATATAAATCCATTTGTATAGTCCATATGGAGTTATGAATGCTGTCTTCTCTATGTCCTCCTCCTTTANTTTGTCAGAAAATCATTTCCCAATATGACTTTGTATGGCAATGCATTATTGTGTGTGTCTACCACCACCAAAGGTTGTTTGAACATTGTGATCACAATTCTCATTTGTTCAACATCTATCATTCCCTTTGTGTCGATATAATCCCCTGACGCATTAATTAGCCTCTTGTTGCAATTCTTCATGTCTTCTTGTTGAAATCCAAATTTTGTAGCACATTCATCAGTGATTATAGATGTTGCTGCTCCAGTGTTGATTGTCACTTTTGTCATTACTCCATTAATGGCTATTGTTATCGTGTTAATCATGTTGAGGTTTGCTAGGATCATTATTGCTGCACGGTTGGTATGAGTCAGCACTCGACTTAGTTTTCTGACTCCTCATCAGTTGGTGTTGCTTCGTCTATTTTATCTTCTGTTTGTAATATATCCTCCTCATCATAGTATGCCTCTTTGTCACCAATGACATTTATCTGTTTTGGGCAGTCTGGTTTTTTATGTCCTTTCTGTCCACAGCCGTAGCATTTAACGTCCTTCTCTTTTAATTTCCGCATTTTTCCATCCTTTCCTTGACTTTTATTACCTTCTCCTGTTTTACTTCAGAGTAATTTTTACTGGGGGTGCGTGATTTGAAGTTGCTTTTCCATGTTGGTGCGTCTCTATACCATGCGGCTTTCTCATATATCCAAGCATTGTTCTCGATTGTGGCTTGTATGTCAACAGCCTTCCTGATCATCTGTTCTAGTTTGTTGTCGATGTCACATTTGATTTCAAATTGTGTTTTGATGCTCTCTGGCATACCTTTGCATATATGCAAGAATAAATTGTATTTCAAGTAAGTGTTTCCCCTAGAACTGAGCATTAGGAGTTGCTCCACTGGTTCTTGAAACTTTCATTTTTTTAATAGTTAATGAAGTCTCCTATCAATAGTTGATAGTCCCTTTTTGTCTCTGCATCCAGTAACAAATAGTGTTGAGATGCTGCTCTGGTTAGGTATAGTGGAAGTCTCGCCACTGCTGGTTGTTGGCTCACTTTCCTCTCCACCATTGTCAATTCAAACATTTGGAGCCACTTGGCGAATGTGGGATTATAACCATCTACTATCCCGTTGAACTTGGGTAGTGTTGCTTTGCATGGAATTTTATCGTTGGCTATTACTTGCAGTAAAATCGAATTCTCATATTTTGGTTTCCTATGATTGGTTCATATGTCCTCCTCCTGCAGTTGTGTGGTCACTGCCTTTTTAATTTCATTTATTATTTTCTGTTTTTCATCCCCAGAGTCTTTGTCTGATTCTTCAAATGCTACTTCCTTTTGACTCAACCTGTGTGTTGCCAGTAGTTCTCTGTCTTTTCTAGCTTGGAATTCAATTTCGTGAGATCGCATATAATTTCTGCTCTCCTCCTCCATTAAACGTAACAGTCTCAATTTATCTTTAAGTTGTTCTAACTCTCCTGCTTGTAAATCATTGTCTTCAATAAGCTGTCTGTTTGTTCTTTCTAGTTCCTGGTTTCTTTGTTGCCATCACTGGTTTTCTTCTAGAAACTTTTTGTTGGACTCTGACAATTGGTGAGTCAAGGTTTTGATTTTGTTTTGAAATAACTGATTTTGTTCTTCTAATCGCATTTCCATATTTACTCTGATTTTGCTCAGTATTGATTCATTTTAGCGTTCCATTTCTTTGACCTTCTCAATCAATTGTTCTACTTGCTCCCTTAAGGTTTCCTTGTTCTCCTGACTCTTTCTTAGCAGTACCATTATATCTAGTGGGTTTGTATCTGTGGGGTTCGTCTCTGGGGGTGAACTAAAAGATTGTAGTTCTGTGCTGTGGCATCTGTTACTGAATTTTCACCAAAATACGGCAATGATCAAATAGTCCTGGGGGTTACTGCTTTCATTGCAGTTTTCTTTGCGCTTCCTTTTCTGGTTTTTGTCATTTTTCTTTTGGTTCATTGTGGCTTTCTCATCTCCAAAGTGCAATTCCAGGATCTCTGTTAAGTGCATTTGTTAGGCTTGGGGTATCTCTTTGCCTCTCATTAGTAGTTGGTTTGTGTAACAGTTTGTTGCTTTCATACTTTCACTCATAGCATATGATGTCGTTTTGCGGTTGATTTAGTTGAATGTTTCTTCTTGTGGTTTGCTATTTTTGGCTGTCACAGTCGCCATGTAACATCCTGTACCAGGCTTTATCACTGTTGATTCATTGTTACCTCGTAACATTGACTGTGTTATTGCGGGTAAGGATTTACTTTGTGTTACTGCTTGTCTAGTTTCTTCTATCACATTACATAATCATAAATAACTATTCACTATTTAGGTGACAAAACAATGTGGTAATCTCTGCATCAATCTTTCAGTGGGCATCTGCCCGAAGCAGATCTCCACATCCAACTTTACCATTCCATACACTGCTTGAGTGCCACTTCTCAGCTCAATCAAGATAGCTTATGTGTACCCTACATTAGCTTGGTGCTCACTCAAGGCATAACACAACTCGACTTAATCTCTATTGTGTGAAAGTGTTTTATCTACTTGCAACTGCAAACTGTCACTAGTTGTTCATTTAATATTGTATGTAGCCATTATCAAAATATATTGGCTTTGTTAAATAGATATCAAGCAACTTCCTAACCTACATTTACAATTACTACATGTAAAGTCATTATCAGTTGATTATCAGTCATTAATTTGGATCTAGAATAATAATAATATAATTCCTAGAGTTCAGTCATCCAACCATTTGTAGACAATTAATTTATCTAATACATGTAGTTTGAAATGCTAGTCAGCTAATTGAGAGAAAACCCCTATACCTAACTTAAGTGCACTTTTGTGATGTGGCACAGAGACCCTTGAATTGTTCCCTGTGATGGATCCAGACCACTACTAAACACCGCTCGATTAGCTCAACATTGTATTAAGTAATCAAACCGTTAATAAGAGGAAAAATAATAAGAATTCTAAGTAAAATTCTTTATCAACTCTTACAATAGTTTTAATTGTATTTATAGTAATTTAAAAAGAAGTACCTGTCAATTCAAATTTAAATGTCTGCCAAGATGGTGGCTAAAAATAATGTAAGCGACAATTTGTCAAAAATGTTTTATCAACAGATACAATTATCTCTTTTTTGACACATGGTATTTTCTTGGTTGCAATATTCAAATCAAACTGAAATGATCACACTTGATTTAATCATAATATTTTTTAATCACTTTCTTTTCAATCTTAGTATCTTCTGTGACATTTGCAGCTTATTTCTGTTTTATTTGGATGATGCTACACTCCATTCTATGTGTCTTGTTTGTTCAGCAATTTTTTAATATATCCCACTGGAAGGTTGCTGGTGCACTACACAGTCCAAATGCCATATGTATCCATTCATATAGCCCATAGGGGGTTATGAATGCTGTCTTCTCAATATTGTTCTCTTCCATCTTTACCTGCCAATAACCTTTGCATAAATCTAGTGTTGTAAAATATCTATGCTTACTAGCTTCATAGAGCATGCCTTCTATCTGTGGTAGAGGATATGAATCCTTTTTTGTCACCTTGTTTAATTTGTGAAAATCTATGCATAGGTGATACTTGTCTCCCTGCTTTATGAATAGTGTTGGTGTGGCATATGGGCTCTCACTTGGGCGGATGATTTTGTTGTCAATTAGTTCCTCCAGTGTGTGATTGTATTCATCTTTCATCTGTTTGGGTACCCTTCTGACTGGTAGCTTAATCTGTTTGTCTGTTGTTGTAACTATTCTATGTATTTTGCCTACTTCTTGCCCCATGCTTATTTCTCCATAGTTGAATATATGTTTGTGTTTCTCCAACAATTCCCTTAATTGAATGATCTCCTGTTCTTCCAAGTGTGGGTAGTCTTCAATGTTTATTTCCAGTGTTCTATATATGTCTTCCTCTTCTGCTTTCATCCCTATGCCCTTGGGTCAGCCTTTGGGAGTACTTGGAATTTGATGGTGTTTGGCCACTCACCCATGAGTCAGCCATGTGGTGTACTATCTGTTCTCATTTGCAAGTCCTTGAATTGACCATGCAAATTACTTGCTCCATTGTCATCTCCAATTACCTTCCAGATGAGTCTGATATCTGATTTGATATACTTCCCATATATACTTATTTGTGATTTCTTTAGATTGACATTCCAATTTGTAGCTTTGAGGATTGGTATTCTTCACTTTCCATGCTTGACTGTGCAGACAGTAGACAGCATTGATACTCATTTGGTGTTGATGCCATTGTTGTCATATAGCATTATATCAGCTGTTATTGCATCCTCTATTTCAATTGTGTGCATCTTCCATTGGTGCAGCTGTAAGTGGATGTCTTCCTGTAATTCAAATGTAATCATTTTTTGCTTTCCTTGCTCTTCTTTGATCTCCATTTCTTCCTCTCTCACCTTTATGGTTCTGTTGGCATAATTTATGACACATCCATTTTTTATCAAAAATTCATCACATAGGATAACTTTGTATGGTAACAGATTGTTATGTGTGTCCACCACTACCAGAGACTGTTCAAATGTTGTGTTAGCAAATCTCATTTGTACTGCATTTATTATTCCTTTTGTATCAATATATTCTCCTGATGTATTAATTAGTCTCTTGTTGCAGCTGTTCAGATCTTTCCATTTAAACCCTAGCTTTGAAGCACATTCATCAGTAATTATCAATGTTGCTGCTCCAGTGTTGATTGTTGCTTTAGTCATTACTCCATTGATTGCTATCATTATTGTATTTATTGTATCAAGATTCGTCAGGATCATTATTGATGCACAGTTTTTGAGAGTTGGCACTCTACCTAGTTTTAAGACTCCTCATTGGTTTGGAAGACTTTGTCCATTTTGTCCTCTGTTTGCAGTACGTCTTCCTCATCATAGTATGCTTCTTCATCTCTGATTACATTTTTTGCGGCTTTTTGTCCACAGCCATAACACTTGACGTTTTTCTCTTTCACCTTTCTGGTTTTTCCGTCTTTTCCTTTTACATTTATGATTTTTTTCAGTTTAATTTCATTATAGTTATTATTTGGGATGCATGGTTTGAGGTTACTCCTCCATGTAGGCCCATCTCTGTGCCATGCAGCCTTTTCATATATTCATGCATTATTCTCAATGGTTGCTTGTATGTCAACTGTCTTTCTAATCATTCTTTCAAGTTGGTCATCTACATTGCATTTGATCTCAAACTGAGTCCCAATGCTTCCAGGCATTCCTTTGCAGATGTGTGAGAACAGATCATATTTAGAATATCTATTTTATCTTGAACTAAGAATTAGTAGTCATTCAACTTGTTGCATGTAATTTCAAATTTCATCAGTTTTTCTCATTTTCATCACATTTAGGATAATTTGGTACTGGTTTTTAAAACTTTCATTTTCATAATTGTTTATGAAATCTCCAATTAGTAGTTCATAATTCCTTTTCATTTCTGCATCCAAGAGCAGATAGTGCTGAGAGGCTGCACCTGTTAAATATAAAGGGAGTCTTGCTGCTGCTGCTGCTGCCTGCTGGCTCACTTTGTGCTCTACCATTTGAACATTTGTAACCATTCAGTGAATGTTGGGTTGTAGCCATCTACCCTTTCATTGAATTTAGGTAGTGTCACCTTGAATGGTATAGTATCATTAGTTGTTAGTTGTGGTAGAATCAAACTTTCAGACTTGGATTTCTTGTGTTTTTTCACTGTTTCATCCTCCTGCAGTTGAATTGTCACTGCTGTTGTGATCTTATTAATAATTTTTTGTTTTTCAGCATCTGAGTCTTTGTCAGATTCCTTGTATGTCACTTCTTTGGGAGCCAGTATGTGCAATGCTTGTAACTCACTGTCTTTTCTTGAGTTGAATTCTATTCCATGGGTTTACATATTGCTTGTTTTCTTCTTCTGTCAACTGTAATAGTCTTAGTTTGTCTTTCAATTGCTTCAGTTCTCCTGCTTGCAGATCATTATCCTCTATTAGCTGTCTGTTTGTCCTTTCCAGTTCCTGATTCCTTTTCTGCCATTGTTGATTCTGTTCTAAGAATCTTTTGTTGGACTCTGATAGTTGGTGAGTAAGGAGTTTAATCTCATTTTGAAATAGCTTGCTTTGCTTGTCTAAACACATCTCCTTGTTTAATCTGATTTTGCTCAATATGGTTTGTTTTGTCTTTCCATCTCTTTAAATTTTATACTAAATTGTTCTATTTCCTGTTTTAGGAGTGCTTCATTTTCCTTGCTCTTTCTCAGCATATCCATTATGTCTGGTGGGTTTGTTTCTAGGGGGGTTCATCTCTGAGGGTGAGTTAAGAGGTTGCAATTCCTTGTCAGAGGCTGAATTTTCACCAAAGTATGGTGGTGATTGTATTGTTCTTGAGGTTACTTCTTTGGTTGCAGTCTTCTTTGCACTGCCTTTCTTACTTTTTCATATTTTCTTTCTGGTTTGTAGTTGTCTTCCTTTTTGATCACTATTCCAGGATCCTGTTGAGGTGCTTTGGTTTATTTTTGAATAATTCTCTCTGTTGACTAGTTTATTTTTCATGTAGCTGACCACTTTTGTTTATAGATTCTGTTGTAGTATGTGGGTGGTTTCACTGAATGTTTCTTTTAAGAGTTGCTATTCTTGGCTGTCACGGTCACCATGTAAAATACTCTACCAGGCATTATTACTATTTGTCTTTGTTACTGCATAGCACTAGTCGTAGTTTTGTGAGTAGGGATTTATTTAACTAGAGACTGCTTTGGCTTTTGTTTCTATTAACACAATATAACTAGATATAACTGTTCACTATTTAGGGGATGAAGCCATGCAGTGATTTATTCAATGATTGATAGTGGCATCTGCCTTAAGCTGTTCTCCACCTCTCAGCTCATTGATACATTTTATGTGTACCCTAACCTAGCTCAGTGCATACTCAAGACATGACACAATTCAACTTAAACTCTATTTTGTAAAAGTGTTCCATTTGTTCACAACCTGACTTGTTACTAGCTGCTTACTTAATGTTACTTGTAGCCATTACTGAAATATACTGGCGTTAATAGATATATTAATATCAAGCAGCTTCCTAACCTACATTTATAAGTTGATACATGTTCAGTCACTTTATCTGTCATTTATAGGTCACTAATTTGGATCTAGAATATTGTTAATATATTCCCTAGGTTTCAGTTATCCAACTTTTTGTTCAAAGTTAATCGTTTTAATACATGTATTTAATGATTGCTAGTTGACTAATTGAGAGAAAAACTCCTACATCTAACATATGTGCACTTTCATGGTCTGGCACAGGGACCCTTGAATCATTCTCTATGATGGATCCAGACCACTGCTAAACACCACTCAATTAGCTCAACATTGTATTAAATAATCAAACTTTTATAGTAGAAACAAAATAAGAATTCCAAAGAAAATTCTTTATCAATTGCTTACAGTATTTAATTTGTATTTATAGTAATTCCAGAAAAGTACCTGTTGATTTCAAATTTAAACTTTTCTTCTGCCAAGATGGCGGCTAAAAATAATGGAAGTGATTTCACCCCCTTGTTTTGCCAAAAGTATTATTATTGACCAATACAAATCTCTCATTTCTGACACATATTGTTTCTTATTTGCATAATACAAATAAATCTAAATTAATCTAATTGATCTAAATACAATATTTCTAATCATCGTTTCCTTGATCTTATTCTCACGTTGCTTGACGTTTGCAGCTTATTTTTGATTTTATTTGGATGATGCTACAATAATATTAATCATAATTTTAAAATATTTTATTGATGAAGATAGAAACTTGTTGAGTACCTGCATACTTGAAGGAAAATCAAATATTGTAGGAACACTGTGGATGTGCAGCTTCTTACACCTGTTGCAGTTAAATAGAAGCACCTTTTATCAAAATGTTTTGCACATAAACTTGAATTTGATGTTACAACATAGTTTGCCCTGTAAATTGCTTTCACTCATTTTTTTCTTAAATTGTCATCCTTAGGAAATGAATACTGATGATTCTTGCTGTTATCAGTAAATAACCACTTTTGCATTTTGGAGCATAACACTTACATGGCATCAAAAACTTAGAAATAAATTCATCAAAATATGTATAGCAATTAGAATAATTGTTAGTTATAGAAATGTTTATTCAAGAAATTTCTTTAGGTAGAAAATATACACAATTAGATGCAATAATATTGTGGCATCAACTGATGCCTTACATTTTTGTAATTAGCATTTTGAAATTAATAAATATTAATTGTGCAATATATTTACATGAACTTGCAATTGCCTTGATTGACTTAATAAGTGTTAGACAATCTGTGCTATTTTTGAATGCTTAAATCATCTGCCATGCAGTATTTCTGATTTAGTTGATTACCATGCAAAAGGTTAATGAGGGACCTGTTTGTGTTTACTCATAGTTCATGGTATGCTTTTAGTGCTACTTTGGTTGATGAAATACCTGTTTTTCTATTTAAATACTTTGATTTTGTTATCAAAAGTTTATAGATTTTACTCTACCTTTACTTCTAGTTGTGTATGAATTTATTAAAATGCTTTTCTAAATAATGTGATTTTTGCCAAGGGTGCTTTTTTCAGGTACAGAGAAAGATGTATTATAGGATTATTGCTATTTGACAGTTAAAAATGTAACCAATCAGTTGTTTATATTACTTCACAAATAAATGTCATTTTTGCAAATCCATGCTTGCCCTCTAGTAGGGCATTTAGAGTGGAACCTTTAAAACTAACAAGTGAGTTAATGATAAAATTTATTATTTGCCTCAAAGTTTATATTTGTGCTGCACATTTCATGGCTGTGAATGTAGTTTGTCCTGACTCTACTCATATATTTTTTACATTTTCAAAATTATGCATGTCCATTACTTTCAATAAGCCACAAATAGAAAAGCATGAATTTACAAGTTCAAAAGTGACACTTTGTGGTGAATTCATTTAGGTTATTTATCAATTCATGCTAAAATTATGCCAATACACTCTTTGTTAAAGAAATTATCAAGTATATAAGTAACATATATGTACACACAGATAAAAACACCTCACAAATATTAAGATAAGCTTTGACCTTGTTTAAATATAACATTTGTCTTTAGGAGGTGTTAGGAATTATTGTACTTTAATATTAATGCACATTATCCAAGAGTTATAGTAACCTGCAATAGCAAGTCTTTAAAATTAAATAAAAATTATTCAATATACTGTTTCTTCTAACACCAGAAAATGTAATTGTTATATATGCCTAGGCTTATCAATTTGTAATGAATTTCTGTTAGCCTTCAAATAATATGCTCAAATATTTTAATTATGTCTAAGAACAATTTTGATTTAGAAGTACAAATCCAACACACAATCAATGATCAATGATATTATTTCTAAACACTTTAAATCAAGTGTACACACATACACATACTATTCTTCTTACAATTGAGCATTTCCTGTAATGAAAATCACAGACAGTATGTGTTATAAGTTGTTGAAATGCATGGTATGTTCTAATATAAGTGAAAGCACTCTTTCAATGACATATTTTTTAATTTCAACTCCATTGTTGCACTTTATATTTGAAGAACTACATAAAGTAGAAGCAATACAATATTGATTTGCTCTCATCTCTTATTATTTGATTTAAATTGCCAATTCAACTAAATTGAGATGAAAATCCTACCAGATTGTATATTTTAGGTAAAATTGGGATTCCATAAAAAACAAATTTACTCAATGAAGTACATAATCAAAATTGCCTATGCCTTCATTGTGAGCAGTCAGTCCATGCTCAATACCCCAGATAACAATTTTGGTTGTTTTTACATTATTTATGGTTGTTTCATACTTTTGGTTGTTGCAGCAACCACTAACATCATAATAACCACCATTAATACTAATTTGAGCAACTAAAAATGTGATAATTTAAGATTCAAGCAGATGCTTACAAATAGAACTCACTTCATAATTTTGATTACTAGATCATTTATATATAAAGAACAGAATTGCAAAAAGCTTTATCAAAATATTAAATTTGTGAAAAATTATAATATACTTGGTAAGCAATTTTTCAAAATAATTTATTCATGAATAATTGGGCACCTTCAAATTATCTGTCAGATAAAAAAGTTACATTTGAGCAGAAGAGATTCTTTACAATTTAAAAAGGTATTATTTCAAAATTATACTTATCTTTAAAAGTTGAAATTTTTGTTAAATTTGGCAGATTTTTATACTTATTGTTATCATTTAAAATCAAGACATTCATTTAAATTTTCAGCAAATGTTGTATTTAATGTATTTATTGTATTACTGTTCTGCCCCTTGTTGGGCTTATGTTAGTTTTAGCAGCAATGTTTGAAATGATTATCAATAAAATTTGATGTATTGCATATAAAATTAATGCTAGAACAATCATGGGCAACATAAAATAATGTTGTTATGACCTAAAATAGTGCTTTTTATTCAGAAAAAAAACAAACAAAAAGCAACCTAATGTGATGTTGTTGGAACAACATTGTTTAGACCAGTCAAAAAGTACCATTTCAACATTAGAACATCCATAAAAAAACAACTAAAAAATAACGTTGTTTAGACCAAAATTTGTTATCTGGGACTGTTGTATGATCCAACAATTAACACTGCAAAACAAAAGAGATTAGTCAGAGAAGATTAACATCAAATTCAATTATGATTAAAAATAGTATTAATTGTAAATTAAAATCAATTTAAGTTTAGCATCATTAATTTTGTACAATGCAACTAACAAACAACATTTACCAAATATTACTTGTCAAAACAATTTGGCAAAACAAAGAGGCCAATAACACTTCCAATATTTTTCAGCCATCTTGGCAGAAGATTTGAATTTGACATTCAACAGGTACTTTTGGATCTAGAACTATAAATAGTGTGAAATCATTTGGAGAACTGTTGTTGTAAATTCTTTGAAAATCACCTTTAGATTAAATTTGGCTTGCATATTATTAAATCATGTCAATCTAAACAGTCAATGCATTAGTAGTGGCAGGGGCACACTTCAGTAGCAATCTGAGGGTCATTGATCCAAGCCATGAAACTGCATTTATGTTAGGGTTATGATTAGGAGTTTTTTTCCATTTAGCTGACTATCTATTCTTTCATTGACATGTATGAAATATCAAAAATCTTATCTTTAGATTTAATTTGGTTTGCTTATTATTAAATCATGTCAAGCTAAGCAGTTGATGCATTAGTAGTGGTGAGGGCAAACATTGGGAGCAATTTGAGGGTCCTTGATCCAAGCCACAAAACTGCATTTATGTTAGGTGTACAATTAGGAGTTTTTCTCTGCTTAGCTGACTACTGATTCTTTCATTGATATGTATGAAATAACAAAAACCTCAGAGAAAATGGTTGGATAACCAATTGTAGGTTATAATCTTTTATACTAATTAGACTATGTAGGTGACTTATAAATAGACCAATAATGAGGCTGAACATGTAGTATTAATTGAATGTAGGCTAGGGAGCTGCAAGAAATTATCTAGTTGATTATTTAAATTAGTTAAAGCCAATAACTTTTGGTAATGGCTAAATGAATATTTATTAATCAGCTAGGGACACTGCCTGGTTGCAAGAACAAATTACACAATACAATTTGTAGATCTTGTATACATATATTGCACAATAAATTTGCTCTAACTCTTATAATATGATCAGATGAAATGATATAATGAAAAGAAATGAAAATTACACAGATAAATACACTAATTTGCTTAATATGATGCACACAAAATTTAGTTCAGCAAAATTATTCTTAAGAGATATGGCTCCTTTCCCTAACAAAAATTGGTTCAACAAAAAATCAGCTGAAATATACTTATTAAATTAATGAAACAAAATTCAAAATATTGAATTATTTGGTTTTTGAGAACTTTAAATATTTTTGTTTAGGAACTATTCCAAATCCAGAAATATTTTCAAGCAATTGTATCCACTTTTCAAGGTTTGGTTACTCAATGCTTGAATGCAGCATCAAAGGAGTCTTTAATCTGCCACCAGTTTCAGCAATTACACACCATAGTTTACCCTCCAGTACCAGCAATCAAAGACAAGTCCAAATTTCACAAATGATGCCATCAAAGATGCACATGTTTTTCCAATTACTGACCAATTACCACTGCTGTGCTTAACTGACAGCATCAAACATATGCTAAAGTCCTTTCTAAGCCACCACCACTATCACACACTGAGGTTCAAAGAATCTGAAATTTTCTAAGACTATTTTAATCACAGAAATTGGATTGGAAACAATGCTATTGCAAAACGTATTGTATTACAGTTTAGTAAATAAAAATTGTATAGTTTTGCTTTCACTCTTTTTCTACATGTACTAGTTAATATGTTTGATAAATTATTACATTTTGTATTCTCTAAACTGATAAATGTCAGTGTTTTACATAGCTATTAATTTAACATGCAATTCAGATTCAAATTTAGTATGAGGGAAGGATGATTAAAATAAAGTAATCACTAGTTTATTAAATTTAATAATACTACTTATTATACAATGAGAATGTAGAAATGATTTGTACGTGTTTAATTAATGGTAGATTTCTAGAGATACAGCTCATCAACTAAGTTAAATAAGTGTAATATTAGATAATGGATGCATGTTATGCATAATAATATAATTAGGGATAAAATAACTATATACATTTATTCACAGGTTAATATACAATACTCTAATAAATGTCCATGATCAAGAAAAATGTTTAATCTATTGTCTTTGATTTCTCCATCAATAAGCATGAAAATTTTCTGGATTGCAATGTCTATTGGGAACCCCTCTGCATTTTTTAAAATTTGTGCTGTGGCAAATGTATGAGGGATATTCTCTCCACACAACTTGAAGTTTGAGGTATCTACATCTATATGTGGAGTCAATCAAAAACATGTGTTACAAGTGCACTGTCCTTGTGAAGGTTGAAATTGAACATGCAACACTTTATTGTTAGGAAATGGTATATCTTCATAATTCACAAGCAATATTTTGCAAAACAAACATCTTGTGTTTGATCTCTGAAAAATTCTGTAAAACACTATCAAATCTGCTTTTGAAAAATAAGTTAGTTTTCATCTCCAAATTTGCAAATAGTAGTTTTAAAATATCCGTAAAATTTACAAACATAGAGTTTTTGTGATTGGCTACTTTTTACGTTTGGCAGTGTACATATATATGGTAATGATGATAATAATAGTATTACTATCAAATGAAAATTGGTAATATAAATTTTCTAATCAGCTCCAACAACTAGTGTGCTTATTTACATGTAATGCATTTTAAAAATAAATTTCCTTTGGTGATTTTTTGTCTTTTTGAACAAAATTATTTGCCTTTGGGATATTAAATTTTCCTTTTGGTGTTTTTTGTCATTTTGAACAAAATTACTTGCCTTTGGGATATTCAATTTTCCTTTTGGTGTTTTTTTGTCTTTTTGAACAAAATTACTTCCAGTGGGGATATTTAATTTTCCTTTTGGTGTTTTTTTACTTTTTGAACAAAATTACTTGCCTTTGGGATATTTAATTTTCCTTTTTGTGCTTTTTTACTTTTTGAACAAAATTACTTGCCTTTGGGATATTTAATTTTCCTTTTGATGCTTTTTTCCTTTTTCAACAAAACTACTTGCCTTTGGAATATTTATTTTTTCTTTTGGCTGTATAAACCTTAAAAAAGGATATAAAAATCATTGTTAGTATTATTCCTAACATGTGCATTTATGTAGTGATCTACAAAATAGAAAATGAAACTACAAATTTCTAAACTAAAAACAAAATGCTTTCAATGCTATGCACAGCTTTACAATGTTAAAAATATTAGCATTTGCATTTTTCTTCAATCAATGAGTAATTTTAGATAATCACAAATGAATACATAACGCCATTTCAAAAACGAATCAATTGGATATCATGAAGCTCACAAAATATTTTTAATTGTGAAAAGAATAACACATTTTCATAAAAAATACATTTACACAAAAATGATTAAAGTATTTATTTTACAAAACATAGTTGTACACAGTTTGCAAAATAGCATTAAGTGCTCATGAAATTGAAAAATGATTATGGTTATTAAAGTAATTCTACAAAATATATAACTTCAAGTGAAAAGAAGCTGAAGATGAATGTCAAAGATATATAAAATAAATTTAAGTCTACATATAGTACTTAAAACTTAATTTAATAAATATATACTTGTAATTGTTTATGAGATTATAAAAACACAGCAGCAATTGTTAAATGATTTAAACTATATTTTGTACATTAGGTATCAAAACAACTTTGGAACATTTTCTAAATATAGAAATAAATAGCTTAAATTACAATTATCAGAAACTGATAAAGTGAAATGCATACATCTTTAAGACAATTTACTCATTGTATTCAAATATAAAATTTATATCTCACTATATGCTATTAGGAAAACCGGTTTTTAACTCAATTTCCCTATTAAATGTTTTAAAATCATATAAGTTTTAGAATTTTTAAAAATAAATCTGATCTTATTAGAGTCTCTAAGGCATAGCAATGGAGAGAATGCCAATATATATTTGATTTTCAAGTATTTTTCCACCATTTGAGAGTCTAAAATATGTATTTTTATTATTTGATTTAATTCCAGAGTTCGATGTATTAGTGAGGGTTTTAATACATCTGAAATTTTTCGATTTGCTATGGTTATATTAGTAAATACTTTAACACATTTAACAGTTTTCATATAGCATTTTGATTTTGTATACCCTACCACTTTAAGCTTCTAAATGTATAGAAATAATATTCCAAAAAGCACTAATAATAAAAAATATGTGAAATAAGAAATCAACTTTAAATTTTCTAATGTGCTGAGTTTTTTATTTATATTTTCCATGATTGATGTGTGATTTACTTTAAGGATATAATTTCCACAACTCCAATGCAAATCTTTGTTAACAAAGATATTAAACGTGTAAATAACATTATGAAAATTCATAATAATTTGTAATCACATGAAACAAAGTTAGTAATATTAACTTATTTAAATGCAGAAATAGCTTACATTGTTAAATAAATTCAACCATCACCACTTGAATCATTGTGTTAAAATGAAGATATCTTTTCGTCATAGGCAATGAACAAAATGCAAACTTCATGACAGTTTTAGTATAAACTTTAAAAAATGAGAAAGAAAAATGTGCATACACTTAAATTTAATAATTTCTTGTTGTATATTCAGAGTTTTTTGTATTTTGAAGCTTTAATGATTTTGTTTTTATGTCGCACGTAAATACCCATTTTAAGACATTCTACAAACTACAATACATAGTTGAACGATAAATTTTACTATTTGCTTAAAAGATTACACAATATTTATAATACACATTAATCAACATCATTTGACAAGATGATTTCTACTGCTAATTTATATCCTCCTGTACATAAAGATAATTCTCCCAACATTTAAGTTTGTAATAAATGAAAGTTATGTTTGAATGTACAAACAAACTCTGCAGAGAAACATTTTTAATTTGTAAAAACGCTCATGTTAAGACTTTTATTAGATGCTTAAGAAAGCTATATGCATATATGGATAAACATACCTTTTGTATATATACAAACAATATAAGTTCTGTTAAATATAAAACAATTTCTGGGTAATAACAAGAATTTATGAAATTTAATACTAGAGCTATTATTCAGTGTGCATAGCAAGTTCATTAACAAGAAATATATGATTATTTCAATATACTAGTCCTTTCAATGGTCTAAAACTACGAATGTACACTTTAAAATTACTTATAGTTTGGCTATGTAATGTATGAATATTCACATCTTTAGCCACCCCTCTTCATTATTAATGAATTAATTGCGGGTAATGACTCATCAATTAGCACAGGTCAATCAATTTTTATACATGTATGTTAATGCTTTTTTTGCTTTCTCAATTTCAGCAAAAAGCATTCGCACTTAATTTGTAAAGACGCTCATGGTAATTGTGTCTAAATTGAGACAATTTAGGTCTTTTAAAATTTGAAATTTTCAAATAAAAATTGTTATAAGCAACATTTTTTGCTCAAATTTTACATCCTTTTTTTAGTCTCCATATAAGAGCCAACTATTTTCATAAATAGCTTCAATTCTATAATCATATGTATTTATGGCATACGAAGTACAATATAGTCTGATTTTGTATTACATGCTTTCACTTGAGACGGATTAATATACCATTCTGAAATTAATATTTTCTCCCAAAATTTCGATACAATATATCGAAAAAAATATTATAAAGGAATGGTAATCACTAACAATAAGGTAATGAGCAACATATTTAATGAAGTATTTTGCAGCTTAGGCAATTTTGATGCAGTAAATACTTCCTTTAAGATCAATCAAGTTCAACCTATAGCCCTGCCCTTCTCTTTCAGATTTGTGACTAATTTTGATATTATCAAATCTATTAAATCTTTAAAATACAAATCTAGTGGTCCCTCCATTATCCCAACTTGGTCTCTAAAAATTGCTACGGATATAATAACTGAGCCAGAGATGGAATCAGATCCAACGTTTTATGATTTGATCCAATCCTGATCCGAACCTTCAAGATCTGGATCAGATCTGATCCGAATTTTTAACAATGCTTTAGTTTTAAATCCATAACAGATCCGAATTTAAATAAGTATTCTAACAAAAAATAAACATGGACTTANAATACATCGAAAAAAATATTATAAAGGAATGGTAATCACTAACAATAAGGTAATGAGCAACATATTTAATGAAGTATTTTGCAGCTTAGGCAATTTTGATGCAGTAAATACTTCCTTTAAGATCAATCAAGTTCAACCTATAGCCCTGCCCTTCTCTTTCAGATTTGTGACTAATTTTGATATTATCAAATCTATTAAATCTTTAAAATACAAATCTAGTGGTCCCTCCATTATCCCAACTTGGTCTCTAAAAATTGCTACGGATATAATAACTGAGCCAGAGATGGAATCAGATCCAACGTTTTATGATTTGATCCAATCCTGATCCGAACCTTCAAGATCTGGATCAGATCTGATCCGAATTTTTAACAATGCTTTAGTTTTAAATCCATAACAGATCCGAATTTAAATAAGTATTCTAACAAAAAATAAACATGGACTTAAAAAATATTTATGTTTTTAGATTGCTTTAACACTTTCTTGAGATAACAAGTGGACATATACTTACAAAATAGTGCATGCAAATCAACTTATTTGTAAGCTTTGTAATGATCTAGACCCTGTCATCAACTATAATCATAATATATTTATAGAGTTTAAATACTTGAGTTTCTTATAGTATTCCCTCACATATTAATTTTTATGTCCAAATTCATAAAGATAAATTTACTTCAAAATTGCAGCTAAAGCAATGAAAACAAGAATAGCACAGATAATTGCAAATTCAAGAACAACTTCAAAATTTATGTTTTAAGACATTAAAAAAATTTTGTAGATTGTATTAAAATCAGAAACTATATTTTCAAACAAAATTTGAGATTTAAATATAAATTTTGAATTTTGTGAAATTGGATACTAAATTAGATTAAAAATTTTAAATTATATAAAAATAACATTAAATAGTTTTAGACCCTATTACTAGTAGCTGACGGCATGGTTCCACAAACATTTTTGTATTAGTGATTATAACAATGAAAACCTTCTGAGTACTAAGTTGATCTTGGCATTGCAAGTTGCTTAGAGTGAATATTTAAATGAGATTTTTTGATTGAAGTGCATCCCAAATTATATTAGCATTTTTAAATTTTGGCAGTGTTTGCAAAAGCTAAGGTATTCTACTTGCTTCTTGGTGTTCTGTGCATTTTCTTTTACATACATAGTAGAGAGAATCATTTTCAAAGAAAAATTGTTGTAAGCCATAAGAACCAACTATTTTTCATAAATAGCTTCAATTCTATAATCATATGTATTTATGGCATGTTAAGTACAATATAGTCTGATTTTGTATTACATGCTTTCAATTGAAACAGAATATTTTACCATTCTGAAATTAAATTTTCTCCTAAAATCCAAATTTTCTGCTAAAGGTGTTTTTGGAAAATTAGCACAGTATGTTGATATTCAATGCATAATATTTTTATCTGATTGAAATACTTAAACAAATATGTCAGCTTGTTTTACATTAAGTTTCTGACTTTCTTTGGACAGATAAAAATGTAAAACCAACATGTTATATAATCATTCCTCTTTGTGATGAATGAAAATATGAAAATAACAAAATATATGTATGATAATATGCAGTTGTACTTTTGCTTTAAATTCGAGCTTTCTATGAGTACCAATAAGAGATTACAAAAAGAAGTTATTTGCAAAATTTTGGTTAAACAAATTTAAAAATTACAGTTAAGAGAATGTCCATAATACTGGAATGCTATTCAACACACATAAATTGCAGTAATATATTAGAAAGAACTTTCTGCAATAATTGCATTGCAATATATTATTACAAAGTATTGCAAATATGTTGGTAACACATTTCTGCTATAAATGTATTGCAACATATTGTTTTACAAAGATAGTATTGCAAGGCATGGTTTTTCATTAAAACATGCTTGCTATTATTTTGTAGATCTCTCATACTCTGCTAATTAAATAATGATTTTTAGCCATAGAAAATGTTTTGCACTAAAACAGTGATAATTATAATTTGCACTGCATATATTTATATAGCTATAAGAATAATAATATATCATTATTTGCATTAATTTCTTCCATTAGAAGATGTTAAATTCTCACTGTAGGCTAATTTTTAAGAGAAATTAAAATTAAACATAATTTGACTATATCAGTAAATGAAATATATTAAAATGTATCAATGTTCCCTAATTATATATATATATAT
>CABFPE010000476.1:408761-420525 GCA_900660155.1 Hofstenia miamia
TATATATATATTATCCGCCTATCAGATTCATCTCACCAACCTGCAAGTCTGAATCTCAATATGCAATCACTATCAATAGAATATCTAGGAAACAGACTCTGAGAACAAGAGCAAAGAACCCAAGAAAAATTAAATGATTTTAAAAATGATATTCTTGCATCAATAAATACAGTGATGCAAAAAAATGAGAGGAAACCCACATGCAATCCCACAAGTATTGTAAACTTAACAATGCCAAAAACAACAATGACACCATGAAGAAGAGCCACATCTCGAATGCTGATATCACTACAAATGTTTGATACAAAAACAAAAAAGAGTATCAATGCTACCAAACAATACCCCTTCCCCCTAACATGGATATGAGAATATCACTATCTCCACAATTTTATATTGGGAAATTCAATGTCAATAGCAAACTTTCAGAGAGTGGTTTGTGCTATTCAAGATATACCTCTTACAGCAAAATGAAACAAAAGAAAACAGTGGTACTCAACTACTGGTATTTGTGAGAGGAATAGTTTTAGAAGTATACCTCAACCCTAATTAAAGCCAATTACAATAAACTTGTAAATGCTTTAGCAGATCATTTTAATAACGAGAATACAAAAAAACAGTACAGAATGCAGCTCTATAACTGCAAATTTACAGAAGATGACAACATAATTTACTTTACATACAAAGTCAACAGACTCATATGAATCTCACAGGAAGTAGAATGCCATACTTGTTCATTCAGAAAAGATTGGCAGGCAACATCAGAAAAAGATTAAAAAGCAAATGTAATAAAGATAACAATATGGAAACCTTAATAAAAAAATATGTCTTGATCCAGTTAAACATAGAAACAATGAAGACATTAATATACAAATGGGAAAAACAAACAGCACTAAAAACAGTGTTATTCAAAAAAGAAATGACTGAAGCTGCCATTACCAAATTAACAATTTTTAAACACAAATTACAATGCAAAAAGTGTGGCCAACAAGGGCACACACAATTGCACTGTAAACCAATTATATACATTATTAAAGATGAAGGGTTTAATGCTGCAGAAGATGCAGAGGAACTCACACAACAATTTAACAGAAAACAAAAATTACTTAAGCTAAACAGAGCATTGTCCCCAGGTCATTCCAAAGAATGTTTTATTGTTACCAACTTGTTGAATTTAATTGGACCTCAGTCATAAATAACAGTACAAATATTAAAGCAACAGTTGACACAGGAGCATCAATCACCATAATGTTAGACTCAGGTGCTAATGGAATTGGATAGAGTAGAAACAAGATCACAAACAACAATTCAAGACTTATTAATGCATCAGGCTAATACATGAACATTAAATGAGTAATAAAGAACTCGCTAAGAAAAATTCAGAATTTGAAATTCAAACAAGACATATGCATCATTGATACAGTCAATCAACTGCTGCCATACCAAAAGATCTTAGGTAGAGACTTTTTAACAGCCACCAATTGTTTAAATGATGATGCAATCAGAACTCTTAGGATCCATGTGGACAAATATATCTCAATTTCAATGGCAACAATGGACAACAACACTTGAAAATTCTCCCTTACATGCAATTTAAGAATAGAGCTTTTCAAAAGAAACTGGTCAAGATTGAAACAAAAAACACAATCAAAGGCTACTACATAATAATGGGGAAAAAGGCATTGCACAATCAAAGATAGTGCTTCTGATGAAAATCTCATCAACAAAAGATGGAATTGGCATAACAGCAATTCTTAACAATTGCCCAAGGCACATCTCAATCTGGCTGAAACAACTCACTATCACCAGAATAGCTCTATAAAATTTGTAGGAAAACAAATGTTCTACTACTAACAACAACCAGCCAAAAGAATTAATCAGAGAAGAGGACCCCAAGACAAATGTGACAGAATGTGAATGCAAAGACATTGTTGTTAGCCTAACCTAAGGTAGAAAGGTGCAAATGCAGAGGAAGCTATTCTGACCAAAGTAACAGTGGTGCAAAATTATAGAAATTTTACTTAGTGTAATTTTAGCTGAACAACATTTATTTGTAATCAAGGTCAAAAAAGAATTACAGCTAAAAATAATTTAGCTAAAAGTCATTTGCTTGGATTTTGGAAAAATTGATCCAAAACAGAAATTCAAAATTGTAATCAATTGTTTGATAGGGAAAATTGTTATTAAAAGACCTGTAAGTGATTTTAGTATTTTTATAGTATACCAGAAATTGTCATAATCAAAAACAAAGCTGTAATAGAGATCAGAATCAATAAACATCATTCCTAAATTACATTTAATTAATTGGATTTACTAATGAAAATAAGCAACTAAATTACTATGTAGCATTGGTGGTGGTGACTTTAGTGATGGATGTTTATGTCATCTAGAATGATCAATTGATGACAATACTACTTTGTGTAATTACTGATCGCCATGAATATTACATAAATATCTAATTATGCCAATGGACTCTGAATTCCAACAAAATGAGTGATTGTTCAATTTTGTTCAAAATTGTAATTTATTAATAACCTATACATTATTTAATTATTTTAATGATTATTACTCTGATGCCTTCTCATTTGATGAAAGATATTTGTATCAACAATGATTGAAGAAGAGAGAAGTAAACCTAAGCATCAAGCACATAAGTAGTAAATTAAACAATTATAATTTGATAGAGTTTAGCTTAAACACAAAATGGCTTTCACCAATGCAGATCTTCACAGCCATTGAATAATAATAAAAGTTACTAATGAGAATGAATGTTATCATAAAATATCTTGGAAGAACTAGCATAGATCACAAGGCTTACACACTTATACTGCCTCAGACCAGCTGTCCCTCTTTAAGTAACTTTTACATTTATGTCGAGTGTAGTGCTTAAAATGAATAGATTTTTGACAGAGCTTAATATTTTCGAAAAAAAGGTAGCCTCTATTTTTATTGACCCATTTTAGCTTTGAACACTATACAGAATTTGCATAAAATATGTTTCTTTGTTTCTTTTTGATATACACCCTGGTATTATATCAAGGGTGCATTAAAAGAAATTTAAACAGTGCCATGTGACGTCATCAAATACCATGTGAAAGTGCAGCATAGATTATACACTATGCTTAACTGTAAGTGAAAGACGTTTTTTGCAAATTTATATATCTTAAAATTAATAGATCAACTAGCTCATCATCAATTCTTTAAATGCTATTGGTTTACTATGCAGTGCAAAAAAAATTTCTTTGTAGCCATAGTTGTTCATGGCTCAAAATTTTGCAAAAAATTTTTACCCATACATCAATTTATAAAATTAAAAATGAAGTAGATGCAATTGAATTTAATTTCATGAAAATGCAAACTAGGGGATGTTCAATTACATAATCAATTCTAATTTTTTAATGCTAATACTATAAAATATTGTAAAGATCATATCAGTATCATTTGAATTTCTTGAGTCAATTTTGCATTTAATGAATTTAAGAGTTAATTCGTGTGAACAAGGGAAATACCTTAAATTATTGAATATTAAAGAGGATCAAAACAAATTTTTTCCTTCAATGTATATAATAGATGCTCGGCTAAATTCATCCATAAGTTTTATCTATATTTGATTTTTAAATGCTGGAGGCCCAAAAAACGCATTTAAGAAAGAAAACAATATTCATTTCAAGTATGTTTTATACTACATAATTGATTAATTCATTTTGTTTTGCTGTTGGAGGGCTATAACAAATTGTGCTACAATTTCTTGTAATTTTAAGTATTTTGTGGCCTGTGCATGAGGCTTTTATGATTTTTGGCAACTGGCCACACCCCCTCCTAATATTAACTTAGATCCACTCCTAAAATATCATAAGCTTTCACATTCAATTAACAAGTATAACTAAAGTGCTAATTAAGCAAAAAATATTTTATAATCTCAGGACAAAACAGCCAATTTTTGGACAAAAGTTTTGTAATGTTCAGAACTGATATTGGTTTACATTTCTTTGACTGTTCATCCATGTATGGGAAAATTTTAGCAACTGTTCTCACTCAAATTAGTTAATTTTGGACCTAAAGAATGAAGAAATAATAAGAGTCAAAAGCAATTTATTAAATCTTGCTTGTACAAATGTAGAAAACGAAAATACAAAATCTATAAACTACAAATATATATATATATAAAAAAATAAAAGTTTACAAAATATTATAAAGCACTAGTAGAAACCATGAGCACTCATTTGCATATTGCTATTTAGATATGTATGTAATCATTAAATGTGCTTGCATTTCCTAGCATTTGTTGCATCCTTAACAAAAATTTTTTAGCCTGCTTTTGAAACACTTATATGACTTTGCATTCCTTATGAATAGGGGTAGAGAATTCCATTGTTGGGATGCATTCAGGGAAAATGAGCTTTTGCTGTTTAGAATACTATGGTACTTTTTAGTTTGATTGCTTAATTTTAGGTAGTCATTCAGAAAATGAAGTGATTTGCGTTGGTTAACATATTTATACATGATGCACATAGTTTGAGATTGAATAGCATGTATAGTATCTATATTATTAAATTCATTACGTAGAGAGGAGATGGATTCGTGCTCTGGAATAAAATTTATTGTTCTTAAAGCCCAATTATAAATTTTAGTTAGGGATTTTCGTTGAGAAACACTTAGATTTTGAAATAGGAAACTGCAATATTGAAATTTACTGAGCACAAAAGCATTGATTACTTGTTTATGATAGTTATTACCTATTTCCCGAACTTGATAGAGCAGTTTAACACCGGATGCCATTTTTTTCAATTTAGCAGAAAAGAAGTTTGAAAAATTAAGGTTAGCGTCAATTTCTACACCTAAATAACTTACCAATTTTTTTGATGTATAGTGGTGTTGTCAATTTCGAGAGTAATTTTGTGCGACGTTGCATTGTCAGTAGGAGTAAATACTATAAATTGGGGTTTGTCAATATTTATTTTTATTTTGTTTTGCAAAAAATAATTTGAAAGCGACTCTACATCTTTTTGTAACAGTTTACTCGAATAAATGCATTTTTTGCAGTATTCAGGAGACAAGTATCATCAGAATATTGATATAAGGTAGTTGAATTTATATGATCAGACATATCATTGACATATAGCGCAAAAGGTATAGGACCTAAAACAGTCCCTTGAGGAACACCACGTACGGTACCTAAAAAACTAGAGAATTTTTCACCTAATTTGACACGTTGTTGTCTATTGCATAAAAAGCTCATGATGAAGCATACCGAAGATGAGCTAAAACCTAGATTTAATAATTTATTTTGGGAAAATTTTGAAATCCATTGAATAAAATGCTTTACTAAGATATAGTAAAGCAAAAGTACTAGTCAATTGCTTGCTTAGATTGAATTTAATTTTTTCTGTAATCGATAAAATTGCATCTGATGTGCATAAATTTGAATAGCAATTAATTTTTCAAATACTTTTAGAGAATGGATGAGTTATACTAATTGGCCTATAATTGCGAACTTCTAAATGATCTCCACTTTTAAAAACAGGTGTAACATCCGCATTTTTTAAGATTTTGGGGAAAATTGTCTGAAATACATTGATTAAAAGCAAAAAGTAGATGACTACCAAACACGTGTAAATTTTTTTTAGAACAAAATTCGGGAATCTATTAGATCCAATTGATTTATTCACATCACTTTTTTTAAAAATATTTTTCAATTCATAATATGTCGCCATTCGAAAATCGAATTTTGAGTTACAATGTTTTTGTGAATGCTTGAGTTTTTTATCAAATTTGCCAAATTTGAAATTTCCGAGATTTACAAAAGTTTCATTTAAGTGATTGGCTATTTCAATTTTGTTATTGCAANCAACAGTACTAGTCAATTGCTTACTTAGATTGAATTTAATTTTTTCTGTAATCGATAAAATTGCATCTGATGTGCTATGACCTATGTGAAAACCAAATTGATTTTTTGACAGAATTTTGTTATCATTAAGGTATCCATAAATTTGAATAGCAATTAATTTTTCAAATAAGAGAATGGATGAGTTATACTAATTGGCCTATAATTGCGAGCTTCTAAATAATAATAAGAGTCAGAGAGAACAAATTTATTGCGCATTATATGTATACAATATCTACAAACTAACACATGACAAAAGAAAATAAACATGAACAAATTACTACAAATTAATATGTACAATATATAATAATATAGTCAATGTTTGAGTGGATGTTTGTGTAGGTGCTCAATGTTGAATGTATGTTTCAAATGCATGAAGTGTATTAGCGTCCCCTAATGTATACTGTTTTATTAGAATAATAATAATAATAATAATAATAATAATAAATGGGCAGGTAGCCCAGTTGGTAGAGATGCAGATTGGTAAGCTGAGGTTAAGCAACTGTGATGGTGGTTAGCAAACTGACAACAGGCAGACTCCACAATCAGAATTGTGGACTCAAGAAGTGGAAGTATAGGATCCACACAGACCAATGTACAATGGCATAAGTGGACAGATGAGCAGAAGAGGACAGCATTGGAGTATTACAGAATAAGCTGGCCAAATGAGAGGGGTTACAGGAAGAGAATGTTGGAAGAATGGATGAAGGCAAGAATGGGATTAGAAGTTACAGAGGAGAGACTTGCAGAGCAAGTGAGAAAGTTACAGTTGGATGAGAGTAAAGGGAAAAAGAGAGTTGAATAGGCTAAGCAAAGAGAAGATGAAGTGATAGATGTTGAGACAGAAGAGGCAGAAGCAGCAGAACCAGCAGACACTGAAACTGAAGCAGCAATCAAGGAAAAGCTGAAGGAAGAAATAGGTGTTATTGACAGTTACTCCCAAATAAATTCAAGAAGTGTCTGTTTTAATAACAGTACCATTAAGAGTATAATTACTATCAATACCATATTTGATTATAAAGCTTCATCTTGAATGTTGATGTTAGAGAAAATCATCCCTTTTGATTTTTCCCAATTGGCAATTAAGTTGAAATTATTGAACTGATCTTCTAAATCATTGATATTAACCTGAGCATCAATAAAATCTGTGCATACCTTTGAAGCCTTAATTGCAGAAATTATCAAGGTATCATCTGAATATCTAATAATGCTATGTTGTGCTTTTCCATGTACTTTTGTATGAGGCTGTTGCGTTTTTAGATTAATACTATTTGTATAATTAACAAATAGAATAGGAGAGGCTGGTCCTCCTTGAGGAATTCCTACAATCATAGGCAGAACAGAAGACTTCTGACTGTTCATTGAGATAACTCTTTGTTCCTCCATGCAAATAAGAATGAAGCTAACTACTAAACCATTTCTTATCTTCATCTAAATTACAATCTATAATCGTTAAATAATTTGTTAGGTAAAACCATATTAAATGCTTAACTGAAATCCAGAAAGTTTACTCTGACAATTGTTGTTTCTTTGTCATCTAATTTGGTGATGACGTGATGCGGAAAAACAACAAGTGCAAATTGGTAGCCGTCGTTAGATTTCTGAAGTGCTCTAACACCAACTGGAATTACCAATATTTCAAGACATTTTGAGGGAATAGCAGTGAGACAAACTGGGCGAAGATTTGTATTATCCTTTTGATCAGCATTGGGTCTTTCAATAAGGGAAAACATTTGAAATTTTCCACTGAGGTGGGTGATATTGCTTATCAATTATGTCAATAAGAATCACCATGAATATCTCAGCAAGATCATTTTCAAGCATATTGAATAACCATGATGGGAGTCCATCTGGCCTACTAGCCTTATCAATTTTACATTGACTAAATACTTTGTGTACTTCAGAACACCGAAATTTAGCTGGTTTACAACTTGATTTTGAAAACTTATAACTTTGTAAGAGTTATCATTGAATCTTGTAAAAAAATTGTTTAGTTCACATGCTCTATCAAATGTCACTAGAGGTTTTTCATTTTTATTCTTTGTAAATTTTTTCAATAATTGCCAAAGTTCGTTACCATTACTTTTCATTTGTTGAAACCTGAGATTTTGCTTAGAGAATACATATTTATTAATCTTTTGCTGATAATGGTTTCGTAAATTTTTGTTATTATTTTTATAGCAATAGTTTTTTCTTTGTATAATTTCTTCAAAATATTGTCATTCTTTACTGACAATTCATTCTCAGATATAACAACCTTTTTCTTAGGTACACAATTATCTATAATATATCCTAAATATTCGCTAACAGTGACAACAGTTTCCTCAACATCATTGGAATTATACAGTACATTCCAATCCGAGTTATCATGATCAGGCTGTTGTATCCGCCTCCAGTGTCTTTGTTTCTTAAAATTATTAGAATACCTTTATGGAAATGAGTCACAGGATTAATACCAAGAATAGGAAAATATTCAGTTGCAGTCATCTTACCTTCTTCAGTCACATAAACCCAATCTAATATATTTTCTGAAGGCAAAAAAGTTGGAAAGTTTTCGTAAAACCCAAAATATTAAGCTTGTTAATATGAGACACATTGATATCTCCAACTATCAGGACAAAAGCTCTAGGATGATCTATTCATAGCCCTTGAACAAGACCTTGCAATTTGGATTCTGCAAGTGATCTTTGAGATGAAGGTCTAATATAAACATTTATTAAAATAATACTCGTGTATTCTCGAGTTAAGAAAACTGGTCTAACCAGAACTGACAATACTTCCAATTCAATATCCATATTGTTAAAAACACTTCTTACTAAAGGAATGTGTGATACCCATCTTTTATTAATATATAATAGAAGACCGCCTCCAGCATTTACTGCAATGCAGTCCTGCCTAAGTAAATATAATAATCCATCTAATTCAATAGATTTATCTGTAATTGAATCTACCAACTTTGTTTCTTGAAGGGCTATGAAACACAAATTGCTATGACTATGTGCAAACCCTTCTAACTGAAACAATTTGGAATTTATGCCATTGATATTACATGAATAACCATAAGGAAAAGTGAAACGTGATACATCATTAAGTAAATTTTTGTCTTTATCTTTTTCGATGTGAGTCATTAAGATTCTTTAACACCATTATTATATAATTATAAATTTCTGATTTTTAGATGTTCTTTAGGTATTCCTGTTTTTGATAATTGCCAACGTTTTTTCAACAATAATTTCTCTCTTATGCGTTCTTCATTTGTCAAAACGCGAGTAATAAACCCCTTTTCTTTGTAATTTTTTAACTTGTATGCGTTAGCTAAAACTTTACGGGTATCCCATCTCGTTTTAAAAGTAACCAACAGAGATCTTGGTCGAGAAATATCTTGAATATATCTACCAAGCCTCTGAATATCATCAATTTAAATAATAGTAATATATTGTCAATCACGTTTCTATAAATGTGTTTACTATAAATTTCAGACACTACTGCTTATAAAAGCAAAAGGTTGCCTTATAAGATCTTGGTTGCTCTATTATTTACACATAGTTATCCAACTTAGCAAATTTATAGATTTTCTAAGAAATTTTCTTAAATCTCAAACATTCATTGCCAAGTCAATACAGATGGATGAAATTCCAGAGGCCCATTCTGACTAATATCTTTGGGACACTCAAAATTTCCCAAATCATCACGATAAGCTTTTAAATATTTGAATTAATTTACCATGATAAATCGCACAATAGATTTAGACCAAATGTTTGCCAATGATTTACAAAATGAATCAATGGTTTGTTATGTTTTACCATTTTTGAAGGAGTTTGTGTGCTATTGCTGACACTATTTTATATGCTAATGAATTATCATTTTATAGTTTCAAAAATTCATTTTGATTACAACATTAAATTTTTTTAATATTATTAACTACAGGAATTCTTGATAACATATCTAAATTACCATTAAGTTTTCAAGGATCAAGGCACAGTCCAAAACCATATTCATTCACTCACACTATCTTTTACCAATATATTTGTACTTTGTTCAAAGTTATTGCACAGAGTATTTGTTGATTATCCATGTAAATCATAGATTTGTGGCTAAGCAAATATGTATGAAAGAAGTATATTCTTTCAATAGATGAATAGTTTTCACGTATAGAAAGCTTGTTACTAGCATACCAGATTGGATACTTTCATGTGGAAATATTGCTCAAAATAGCTACTAGTGATGCCTATGTGCTAAAAACAAATATTTTTTTACAAATCTGAGTAATGGAGCAAACATGCACTTTAAAGTGTTCTTGCAAATTTCAAAATCGGGAATTTTTAAATTCCATGCTAAATGAATGCCTTTTTAAGTAAACTCAGTTGAATGTAAAACAGTAGTTTCCTTAGAAATTTTCTATAGTAGTTTGTTAGATCTAGAAATTTTTGCATATATTATGAATTACATGACTTTGACCAGGTGTTACTGCTAAATTTTTTTTGGATCAGGTTGGAACAATTTATCGAGATATTACCTTTCTAAAAAACACATTTTTCACAATTGATAGTAATTCCATGTTCCAAAAGACGTTTAAAATTGATGTCAAGATTATGTGTATGTTCTTCTAGTACTTTTGAATAAACATTGAGATCATCACAATTTAACTGAGAAAAGATTGCACATTCTTCTAAAGAACATCACACTAATGTAACATTGAAGACTCTGTCGATACTGTAATATACAAGTGTGTTAATATCTAGCTTATTATGGAAAACAATCGCCATAAACATAAAGAACTTGGATTCTAGACCACAACTTCGAACTTCAAAAAAGTGAAAACCACCGAAATTCGATGAAAACTAAACCAATAAATATGGAAAAAGTGAGATGCCGACAATGTGGACAGCAATGACATTTTAAGTCGGACTGCAAGACAGTTGTATATACAGCAGAAGATGCAAAAGAAATTGCCTTGCAAAGAGAAGAAGAAACTTAAAACTAACTAAATCTATAACATGTATGTTTGTGCATGTGTGCACTTAGCACTTATATGTTGTAGTCCTTGTGGAATTTGTTTGAATAATACTTGTTCTATTCATAAGTAAGTGAAAAAACTTATTATTATTAGTTTTTTCATTTATAAGCATATTCTTGCAAGAAAATATTCATCTGAATTACTACTGTGTTAATTAACAGGAAATATTGACATTTACTTAGTTCTTGTTATTCATTTAAAGATTTTAAGAGGTTCTTAGGAAATCAAGGAGGTAAAAATAATGCGCTTTATTGAACGGCAAATGGTTTTTGCCTTCGTGAAACGCCCATTAAATTAACAGTGTTGCAAAAAGCATTTACTTAAGTAATATAACCTAATTGCAAGCCTTTGACGAATACATTTAGTGTTATGTTATTCTACATTTACTTCTAGTATATGCGATGTGACTTGGTCACACGCACTTTCCGTCTTTTGAAAAATTACATGTCATTCGTATGAAGCATTCTTTTAATTTTAAGAAATTCCGCAGATCTCAAAAAATTGCGAATTTCTTGAAATTTGAAATAACCCTATTGTGCCATGCTACATAACAAATTTATATAAAATTACGTTTATTTAAGAATTCTCAAAGCAAATGGAGACAATATTTTTTTAAATAAGTACTGATAACAATCTTCTAGTAAGTTTCTATATTGCAAAATTATGCAAACCAGTGAAAATCGTTATCCATAGAATATACTATTGTAATACTTTGTTTTCATAAGACGAAGTTATGCAGAAGAGGGCTGAAATATTAAATTCACAGTTAGGGGGGAGGGGGTTATTGAACTTTGGAATATGGGTCGAATATAAGTCAATGTTGAAAATCCTATTATCATATATATATATATATATATATATATATA
>CABFPE010000476.1:420793-431336 GCA_900660155.1 Hofstenia miamia
TATATATATATATATATATATATATATATATGTTTTTCTTATGTGAAACTATACAAGTTTCAATAAAATCAGAATTACGTTATGCATTGGTTCTGTACATTGCGCCCAAATTAGATTGATTTTAGATTTTTCGCGACTTCATATTTATTTTAAGACTATTGGAATTTCTTGAAATTTTTTTGCCAAATTTCAAGTTTACTAAACGAAAAATTTAAGAAGCTTCCAAGAACTTTTAAGGATTTTCTATGATTCTTAGAATTTATTGGAAATTTCTTTCAAGATTCTTCGAATATCTTAAATTTTTTTTGCCAAGTTCTTGTAAGTTTTTTCCAAGAATATCTAAGAATCGTCCAAGATCTTCGTAAGATTTTCCACTTTTAATTAACTTGGGTTTCTTTAGTTAGCTATCAATTTATATTGTTTGCATATTTTACAAATACATCAATTGCATAGTGATAGCGTCTAATTTTGAAACTTGAATTACCGAAGTTTTTTCAGTAGTACATCTTTGGATTTTTAAATGAATATTTTGCCATGTTGTAAAATAAGACAAATATCACAATAGCTAACAAAAACAATGGAGAAATTACAAATGCAACACAAAGAGACAAATGTGCTATATAATTACAAATTAAAATGAACATAAAGGTAATTGCAATTTATTTATAAATATGAAACTAATCTCATGCATTCAAGTTGAAAACAAGCATAAGATGTGCTTACTGAATTTTTCTGTTGTAACATAAAATTCACAAATTTAAGAGCATAAACTCTGCAGCTCTAAAAATTGCCAAAATATATACTTAAGAATAATTTTTCCATTTCAAAAATTTCATTGAAATTTTTATACAAGCTCAAATAATAAAAATACTTTTTATAGTTTCTTGCATATTGTGTATTTTAAAAAATGTCACTTTTTGTAGCCAAGGCATACATTCTTACTGAGAATTATAAATATTTTGAACGACAATGATAACATCCTGTTCCTCGACAGATATTTTTTGTGAAATTGACAAAGCTGTATAAAGTAGTTATTACAATGCATGCATATAGAACTTTTCATAAATATTCCTAGAATATGTTTGTCTAATGTTTTGATTAACTGAGTTCTGAGCAGTGAATTGATTTTATATTTTAAACTCTTGCTTTTCTTGACTAGGGTTTCCTTAAATGAATTTTTAAAATTCTGTTTTAAACAAAAATAATTTACTTTACTTCTCAGAAAGGGCGAGGTTTCTTGTTTTATATGGATTTAATTTTTGTATTTTTAGGGTTCGCTACCTGTTATTCTTGAAATTGATTTTTCCTAAGAAGCTTTATTAAACATTTGTTGATAAAATTGCTTCAATGTCTGGGAAATTTGTAGTCTGTTAAGAAGATTCTGGTAAGACAACATTAAACTCCAATCTCTACAATCTTTTTATTTACGTTGGTTTCACAGATTTTTTTTTGATATAGTAATGCTATTGTTATAAAGTTTGGCACACAGGTACCATGGGATAAGAAACTTGAACAAATTCCAAAAAAAAATTATTGTTGATGTCAGATTTTTTTCAAAAAATTTAGTTGAAATGCTAAGAGATGTCTTATGTCTAACTAGCTAGTATTCCTGAGCAACTTTTAATCTTTTTCTATTCAAAAAACAAATTATAAGGCCTAGTAATAACTTAAGGCATATTACTTTGTAGTTATTAATGGTGATATCAGAATTTTTTGTAGCCAGCAGAGTATTTATATTTCTATATTAAAATAAATGTCAATCACCATTGATACAATTGTCATAATTCCTTGACAAAAAATGCAGTGAAAAGATCAGCCAACCTTTCAAATTTGACTTAGAAAAAGTTAATAAAATTCACATGGGGGTAAATTTACCCCCGCACCTTTCAAAAGAATAGGGTTAAGCGGGTGCTTTATAATGAATATATTTAAATGTACAATAATGCAAAGACAGAACTTGAAATAGTGTCTTTTATTTTAAACGCATATTCAGGATTATTTCTAAATTGAAAGAAGGGTAAATTAAAAGAGGTAATTTTTAAAACCATGGTAATTATATTCAAAATACAATCTTAAAAAATTTAAGTTTGCATAAAATGTTTTCTAAAATACGAATCAAATTTACTGACAAATCAAAATTTAACTGGGCTTAGTCAGGGCCGACTAAATTGAAGAATTCGTTCCATATGGAGTTAGACCTACACCCATTGTACCCAGTTTCAGCTCTGATTGCAACACTTATGATGTGAAAATTTATTAAGAACACCTTTAACAATGCTTGTTCGTGACTAAATATCTAGTTATTTGTCGTTTGGCGTCCTTCCCACAGTTCTTCAGTCTGAATTTTGTCTATTTTTGGTGTCAGAGATAAGAATAATTCAAAAAACTAAAAATTTTATTATCTGTTAGGCACAGTGATTAAAAACAGTTTTTCTATGATTATTACAGATAAACTTCCTACACATGGCACGTTTCGTATTTGTTTTCAAATCTTTGATACGTGAACAAAAAGCTCAATTAATACGTTTTCCTGATAAAAGCCTATTTTTTGTAGGCTCAATATTAACACGCAATCCACATTGATCCATGCCGGTAGTATACGAGGTGAAGAAATTTCCAACCGACGTTGAGAACCCAGTTGTATAAGAAAGTCATATCTAAAATACACAGTGTTTTTTATTAAAATATATATATATTATTGCCATTTCACAAAAATTCAAGTACATGTAGTACAATTGTAGATTTTCAAACGTAATAATATTAATACGTTTATGCAAAACGTAGTACGATCCTTTTATGTAATTGGGTTGAAAACTATGTCTCGTAATAAGGTTTGCACGAATGCTACATTTCGTAATAAAAGTAATATATAATAAAAGTAATACGATCGTAGCTTTGCAAAAATTAATAACTTTATACAAGGCATCAGTGGCGTACGCAGGTTTCCTAATTTGATTTTGACTGGATAGATCAAAAAAATTTTCGTAAAAAATTGAAAAATTTAAAATCTAGGATCGTGAAGTGCATTTTTTAGGTTCTATTTTCTCAATATTTTCAAAAATTTTCGCGGGGCTTCGCCCAACATTGGGTAATGACGATGATTTCCCCCCGTCAGGAAATCCTGGGTACGCCCCTGCAAAGCATCCTAAGATTTTATTATTTATTATGTAATTGGGCTGCAAATTATGCTTCGTAAAAAGGTTTTGTAGAAAAACGATGTTTCATGAATATTTTATTTGATACGTATATTTCATAAACAGCTTCTACGAAAATTACTTTTATAACATTTAGTTACAGAAAAGAAATTGTATAAGAGCACAAGAAAGCATTTTTGAGCCATTAAAAAATGTAATTTTTGCCAAAATCATAATCAACAAATGCTTAATGTATACATAGAATAGCTCTAGTTAATCAGTATGTAAAAACTAAATATTTACATTTCTATTGCTTAAGCACAATTTAGTTATTGCTGATAAAACGTGAAATTTAATTCAAGAATTTTTCATTGTGCAATGCTTGCCAAACTTTCCATGCTATGATATAATGCTAATTTATGATATAATATATGGCAAGCACTGGAAACGATGATGTTACGTTTTCCAAGCAATGTATACAACATTGGCTAGGGATATTTCTATTTTACATATACATATATGATACAAGATTAATACGAATAATACTATACATATTAATAATACGATCTTAGTATGAAAAATACTACTTGTACTATTAATACGAACGTAATAAGTTAGATGCAATTAAGACTATTTACATTACGTTTATTACGTTTAAGTATGATCATACTGCGATTTTAACGTATACTTAGCATGGGTTCCCATTTTAAATTTGACACATAAGTATATACAAGTCAGTAATTTTCTAAAACCATGCCATAACTCATAAATGATGTTTATATCAATGAAATAAGAAATTATATGCTAAATTGAATGCTAAATGAGAAATTTAAGTTTCATTCTCTTAAATTGATTATAAACTAAATGCACTAAGTTATTATTGATTATTTTCTAAAAGTAAATTTTGATTTTCTTGTTTGAAAAAAAAGCATTCAAAGAACATGACGTCTAACATGTTCATAAAGAAGGAGTAACTTCATCTTTGGCATTTTCGCTTGCAACTGAACATTCTTAACATTTGATCCATGTTATCAGTGACAGAATTTGTAGAGTTGTAGTATGCAACCATCAGAGATTTCTCATTGATTGGAGAAGATACTGCCTTTTGCGTACTGGATGTTTGCCTTTGTCCTAATATGAACTTAATTACTCTAAAGCGACCTTGCAAACATAGCAATTCTTTTGGTATGTGTTTTCTAAATTTTGGATCGGATGGTCCCAATCAATGTTGTTTCCTTTTTGAGTAAAGCTTCAGCTAGGGGTACTGATGTAAACTATTTATCGCAAATGATATTTCTGCTTTCATTTTGGAACAATTCCTTTAATTTTCATGTCAAATCCTCAGAAAATGCGCTATTCTTTTTGTTTAGCCAGTTGATTGCTATCCCACCAGTGTAGACTATCCTTCGCAAAGCATAGGAGTTGCTGGCATCATTGACCCAAAAATTGTTGATGCCAAATCTTCCAGGTTTGGTTTTGATTTATTGACAAAGGCACGTCGTCCATGGTACTCAACCAACTGCTCATCAAAAGTAAGGTAGGGTCCAGCTGTATAAACATCAGACAGTCTTCTATGTAATATTTTCGAAACAAATCAAACAGGTGCTAACTTATCACTTCTATCACGACGTGCTGGATCATCCTTTCGAAGGCATCTCTTTATTGCCTTGAAACGCTCTTCACTCATGGTTGCACGGAATATTGGTTGTCCATGAACTTCAGACTATAGATATTTAAATTAGTGATAGTGGGATCGATAGCCACCATCAACCAAAAGCAGCCCCAGAAATTCATCCATTTCTCCATTTGGAAACAAGCTCACAAGAATACATGTTCACTATTTTTCTGTTAGATAGTTGAACAAATCTTCATCCAGCCAGATTAATCTACTGGAGCAAAATATCTATAACATTTTCCAAATGCAAATAAAGTGATTAGAGAAATTTGCGGATGAATGTCTGTCTTTGCAAAAGCAGAAAAACGACATATGTTTAGGTATCCTACATGGAACGCACTTAGGATCCACTTCTTCCCACACATTAGGATCAGCATCAATTGTTTCATCTTTTATAAAAAATCTAATCGCTCTCTCAATGGTAGCATATCCTTAAAGAAATTTCCTACGAGATGGCGTACATTTTATCGAAAGGGTTTAAGAATAACGGTTATGAGTGTGACATACAAAATAACGCACATGGTATCGTACTAAAATCTACATCTAAAAATACTGCATTTATAACATAAATGATTGCTAAAACAATATGTTATAGTTGTATAATTGCGCAATAGCTTGGTTTTTTTTCAAGTTATTTTTCAGAAATATGGAAGAGAAAATATTTTTAAATTTTCCTGTTTGACAACTTTGATTATATAGTAATTTTAAGCTTTCTATGAAATTCATATAAATGTATATATAAAAGGTATATTTGCTGCTCATTTATATTCCATCCTTTGTTCATCATAGAGTCCTATTTTCAAAAAATTGTTTGGTTTTCAAATGTGGAAGTTCATTAAATTCATTTCATTTGTTGTAAATTATTGTATTGATTTACAAAGCAGAATTGAAAAGCAAAATAAATTTTTTAAATTCAAATTTCATTAATTGGGATTTCCTAAACTCAAACCCACTTTAATCAATAATATGCACCCTGTACCAACACAAAAACAATCTCCAGTCCAAAACCAGTCTCCTGTAAATGAAATGTCAAAAAAGAATTTTCCATAATAATACATGTATAACGCATATAAATTATTAACATTTAAATTAACTAAAAGAATATAACTAAATTAGACATAGCTTTGGAATAACATTAATTACACTTGCTTTAAACTACATTACTTAATAATTAACTAACACCCACTTCGCTATGATAACTGAATGCGATTACCCAGCAATTTCATGTTCGTCCCACAATGATTTGAGACCTAGCCTCAGTTTAACACAGTTTCAAATCTGATGGCAGCACTTATGTTGAAAATGAATTCAGACGATCTTTATAAAAATGTTGAGACAAATGGAAAGTAATGCTGTAGTAAAATAGCACATATACTCTGAATAATCTAGTCATTACATTGATTACCTTGATATGCAATGCCAAATTAAATGTTACAATGTGTTATAGTGTATTGGCTTCTTTAGGTACAATTTCAAATGCTTCCCATAGATAATAAATAGTCTTATTTTTAATTCTGGTTTGTTATAAATACAGTTCATTTTCACATTCTTGTGAATATTATTGGCCATTTTGGATATTCTGCTAAAATAATATTTATAGGTGATTCCAGGGTTACGTTTCTACACAAACAAGAGGTTCTCATTTCTTCTCAAAAAATAAATAGTTATCAAAAATACGGCGTAAAGCTCCAAATATCAATATTACACATAATATTTAAAGGAATTAAAAAAGATCTTCCTAATCTTGTTGAAGACATGTTCGAGAATGTTAAACTCCTTTAGCCTCCTGTTGTTATCAATTTTATATAAAATCCAGACCAAGCAGTTATATACAGCCTTTAGAAAGATATCCAATTAGGGACACCGTACTTGAGAATGGGAAGAACAATGATACAAAAGATATTTCATAATATAAATGTGTAATGTGTAACGAACGTTTCTTTTTATCATATAAAATAGTTCTTGGACTTTTGATAATCGGGTTTGATAATGTTTAAGCCAAAAAATTGTTTATTTATCATTTTGTGTTGCAATATTTTGTGCGTATTATTGTACTAATCTTTCTTTGTTGCTGGTCATTTGATGTGCAAGAAGTGAATTATTTGGGAAGCTAGAATTTGAAAAAGTCAAGGAAAAATCCTAGGATTCCATGGATTTATAGGTCCCAGTAACTGGGGCCTGGAAAAATATCTCATGCGACTGGAACTAATATGACATCGAGATCATAATTAAGAAATTTGCAAGCAAGACTTTCAAAAGTTCACAAGTGTTTTACACTAAATACATATTCCAAATTTGTTTTGTAATGTTTTTAATTGCTCCAAATTTAATGAATTTATAATTCTATTTTTAATATTCCAATACAGAGTATTAGGCATCACTTTTCTCATCTTAATTCAAAACAATCATACTAATCATTGATCCTATATTTGGATAACAATAAATCAATATGGTAATACTTGGAATTGTTATGTGAACATTAAAATTATAAATTCAGTGATAAATTATTTCATGTTGTAGGTGTATGGCAACGTTGAATAAATGTAACAAAAGAATGTAAACGTCAAAGATGCTGGTTTCCTAACATATTCTGATATCCATAAAGATCTCGATTTCAAATTAGAATATTTTTTTAGAAAAGAGATTACAAAAAAACATAAAAAATATGCCAGATGCTTTTATCAAAACATTCATAGAAGTAAGACCAGCTCTGATTATTTGATAACTGCTCATGAATGGCCGGAATAAATCACAATTAAAAAGAAGACATATTACCCAGGAAGCAACCATTATTGGCCCAGCAATGGCTCACTGCTGGCACCCTTGGCCAACAATGGCCACTCATTTGCCATTCATTTGCCAATCATAACCAATAAAAAAAAATATTAAAATTCCACAATTTTACAGAGAAATTATTTTATTATTATATATAACATAAGCATTACATTAAAGTTTGATTTCAATTTTCAAAAAGTATTATTTATCTGTGTCACATATCCATGAATGGCCCATTAATGGCATTGCTAGATCAATCTGCCATCTAGTGAACAAATATGAACTTAATAATTTTAAATTATGAATGACCAAATTTAATATTCATAACAAATGAATTTCCTTAACCTTTCTTATTTGATAGCACAATTTAAATTCCAGCTCTTGTTTATATGAACACTTTATGAATTCAATTGCTTGTATGTAGCAAGGTGTTCAATCTTAAGTATAATATGCTATACACAGTTTCAACTGTATCCTTAACCAGGCGCGTATTGAGTTATTTCTAATAGGGGATGGCCCAATTCTTATCAGAGACATATAGGCCTAGGTAGTTTTAACATAATGCCGTGCTCGTCCGTGAATAAAGGATAAATAAACCAAAAATATAGACGGAGTTAATAAGAATAAACATGAAATACCGGTACTACTTTAAGTCAAACAAAAAGACTTTTCATTAATATATCGATCTGATTGTATGAGAATGAGTTGAAGTTGGCCTGCCCAAAGAGGGGCAGGCGAAAGGCCCCCACCTAAATACGCCTCTGTCCTTAACTCAATCAAATTATACAAAGTTGCGAATTACAAATCATAATATAACATTGGCCATAATCAGTAAACTGCTTATGGGAAACATATTTGTGACCACTGATGCCATCAGTGGCCCATTGATGGATCATTAATGGCATCTGTAGCAACCTTAGTAGTCAATAATCAATAAAAAGATGCTTGCAAATATAAGCCACTTCATTATTTTGATTCCTAGTTCCTTTTAATATAATAAAAGGAAATGCAAAAAGATATTTTGAAATTTTTATTTTGTAGAAAATTATGATATACCTGTTAATCGTATTTTAAAAATAATTTATTCATAAATATTTGGACACTTTGAAATTAAGTGTTATATAAAAAAGTTACACTTCAGCAGAAGAGATTTTTTTCGACTTAAGATTGTAATATTTCAAAAGTGTACTTAATTTTAAAATAAAAATTCGTTGGTAAATTTGGCAGATTTTTATGCTTATTGTTATCATTTATAAACAAAACTTCCTTTCAAATTTCTAACAAATGTTATTACAAAATATGAATGACAGGATACGAAAGGTATTGTATTGACCTTTGTTGGGATGTGTTTGTTTAAACTGTAATGTTTGAACTGCTAAACAATATAAAATTGCTTTCTTTATATAAAATTTAATGCTATATTATCAAAACCTACTAATTGCCATCAATGGCCCATTAATCGTCCATTCTTGGCTCACCAATGGCTCATTATTGGCCCAATAATGGATTACGGTTGGCAAACATTGTTGGCCCAACAATGGGTCTGCGGCCATTTACCACCAATGGCCAATAATGGCACCAACAATGACCAATTAGCGGACCAACAATGGAATGTTTCCTGGGTAGGTCTGTTGGATGTTAATAAATCTTAACTAAATTTATGAATTTTTGAGAAATTTATTGTTCTGTAGTTTTTTGCTGCAATAGCCAAATATTTTGAATTATCATATCCCATCCTCCAGTTTGTTGAGTGAATACACTTACTCGATCAAAAAACCAGTGAGCTGCACCAACTCCCCCTCATTCAAGTATTATGCCTTAATAGTATTTTATTTTTCAAGACAATTTTGAAAACTATAAACTCCCAGTTGTATAAGGACCGGAAAATGATCATTACAACAGTTAAATGATGATTTTTATATTTGCAAATGTTAACAAGTTTCTATACATTTAACATAGAACTACACCTTTTAGCTTCAAATTAATCTATATCAATTTCACGTTGATCCAACTTAATTTCAAATTTTTTTTAAGAGTCAAGCAAATTTATTGCTAAAATAAACAAACAAACAAATACTACAAACTACTATACATGCATATTTACAAAATTAATAATATGAACACTTACTTAAAGGGCGTAAATTTCAAATGTCAAATGAAATCTGTCCATGCGCTTAATTTGTTTGATATTCCTAATAGTGGATATAGAAAATCACTCTAGGGGCATACCATGTAACATATGTAGCGTGTTTTACACAAATGTTAATGAATAATACGATTTTATTTTTCATTGTTGGGATCTTCTATTTTTCTCCATTGTATTATTACTATTATTATAATCGTTTTCATCACGTATAAAAAAATTGTGGAATAATTTAGATGCGAATAGAAAATAGGAATAAAATGTTTAGAAAAATACTACAGAAAGTACTGCTGAGAAAACAATGCATTTGAGACATACGTACAATATTTATACATTATATTCACACAAGCATTGATTTTTCCTAATATTATATATTGTGTTATTAGTTTGTAGCTTTAGATTTTTTAGTTCTAATTTTTTAGCAAATATAATGCTTTGACTCCTATAATGTAGTGCCCCTTGAAACCCCCTGAGAAGTGGTGGAGTGCTTTCAAGTCAAAGTTTCAAAAATTTTTTTGCAGACTAAAGCATCTGTAAACATAGTTGATGAATCCTAGGAGAAAATTACACCAACAGTGTGCCAAGGTCAATGTTGCCTAGCATCATGTGATTTGAGTGTGGGTGATATTAACTATAATGGTCAGACTTTCTAAGAAATAAATATTTTAAAAGACGTTCAGTGTTTGTGTAAAATTTATGGTGTTATATTACTGGTATTGCAAATCCATTTGATAATATTGATAGTATATATATATATATATATATATATATATATATATATATAATTCACGCAAAGCTATAATGTATACAACTTTC